>JAQZBX010004250.1:0-61224 GCA_029593785.1 Cabassous unicinctus | reverse complement strand
CCCTGTTCGGGCGCCAAATGCCGCGGTCCAGCCGAGGCATGAGGGAGCAGGCTGAAGGTGATTAAGGGAGTTGGCGAGAAAAGATGAGTCGCACACCAAGTTGAGTGAGAATTCACATATATCTCCTTTTTTATTGTAGGATAGCTTAGTTTTATATACTATTTTTTAGGCAGGCTTGTAAGCATTCCTTCTGTAGTTATATGAAGTTTACGTAAGCATTCTTTCTATAGCTAAGCAAGGTTGTAGGCACACCATAGAATTTAGGTAAGCATTAGGATGTTAACTTTTATAGAACATTAACTTGTGGCTTAGAAATTCCTGTTCTGATGCCAAGGTTAGATAAACCAGACTTGTGGTCAACTAACATATCTAATTGCAGCACTAACCCATGGTTACATTTTAACGTTTACTATCTAAAAGGTCATTAAGACCCTAAACTATTTTTAAAGCAGTAGTTTTTACCTCACATTAGAGATTTAAGGAAATCTACTTTATAATGGGCTTAAGTTAGTCAGGCATTTACATCAGAGTTATTAGTACTTGTAGCTTAGAATTTAACAGACTTGTTGTTCTCCTCAGTTAATGGTTGTTAACAGTGTTTATGATAATTTTAAAACTATTTGCGTTAGCAGTTAAATCATAATCATAATTTGCGATAAACTAGACCATTGTTCTCATTCCGTGAAGAGGGCTAGCTGTTCTTTTGGTAATTACCTGCTGGGGAAATAGAGGCCTCGATTGGCTTTGGGGGGACTGTGCCTGTTTTAGGTCAGGACTGCGCTGAACGGCTGCTGAACCTTACCCGTCATTGGAAACCATGGCAGCAATTGGCCAGGCCCCTGTCTTAGGTTGATTCAGCGGCTATGCCGCGTAAAAGGAAAAGGAAGGAATGTCCAGTTGCCCGTTATTGACTAACCAGTCCAGTGCCCGATGAGGCATATTTCTTAAGGAGTCCAACAGTAGCCCCATACCATTTTGGCCCTCCTTTGCAGTGCTTTGCCTTGCACCCAGCGGTACCAATCACAGCATAAGCTAGGAGCATGTTTTTGCAGGTAAACAATTTAAAAAGGAAAGATATCACTATTATGATTAAGATTATAACCAGGGTGAAAGAGACCCCAAGTTCTGAGGTGCCCAGACCTCCTCAGTAAGTCGGGTATCCTTGATCCCTCCTTGACCAGCCATGGACCTTGTCTCGCATCTGGTCTTGATGAGAACTAAGCACCTCCATTGATGGCCGCCACACCTCACATGAAATGATACTTGTATAACTCCACGACTATCAAGCTGTCTCTTCCTTTTTTAGAAATGGCACACTTTATTTTCTAGGATATATTTATTTACTTTCAAATTATAGTTTATGAAATATATTTGTTTTATTTTTACAATTGATCCTTTTTATATGTGGAATATTTGGCTGAATATTTTGGGTTGAAATAAAATGCATTATCATTTATCTCACTAAATTAAGTTAAAGAAAAATTAGTCATTTATTACCCTACATTTAATAGCAGCATTTTCAGAAGAAATTTTAAACCCTTAAATAAATACAGCTGCTGTTATAAACTTATGTTAGTTTGCAAGACTGTCATGAATTATTCAGGAATCTCTTTCATGCATTCTTCACATCCTTTTCCTTAGGCTATAAATTAGCATTGATATCAGTGCAGTATAAATAATCTAGGCCATTTTATCACTATCTAATGAGATATTGGTCCTTGGATGCAAATACATGAGAAATGATTACCATAAAATAGAACACAGTGGTAGCAATCATGAGAGAAGCAAAGGTAGAAAGGTTTTTATGCTCCTCCTCTGAGAAGCATATCCTCAAAATGGCAACGACAATATAGAAGTAGGATATCAGAACACTGATCCAGGAAAACAACAAATTAGTTCCCCAAATGGTAAACATAGCTGTTTCTTTACTATAGGTATAAGACAAAGGGCATGCTAACAGAGGGACATTATCACATTAAAAATGATTGATTACAATTCAGAAATGGAAAAGTCAATCCTTAAATTCATCTGGAATTACGAGGGATTCTGCATGGACAAATGATTTTGAAAACAAAGAACAAAGTTGGAGGTCTCACACATGCTGTTAGTAGCTGTGATGAATACCACACAATAAGTGGGCATAAGTAACAAGAATATATTGCCTTATAGTTTCAGAAACCAGTGTCCCAAATCAAGGCATTGGTAAGGCAATATGATCTCCCCAAAATCTATAGCCATCTGTTGGCGGCCTGCCTAAAATTCCTGGGATCCTTTGGTTTTCAACTCTGCCTTCCGACATATGGTAATCTCTCCCTCCTTGTATCTGCTTTCCTGGTTTCCACTAAGCTCTACCTTCTGGTCTTTCCCTTATGCTTTCTCTAATTGCACACAAGTTTCTTCTGCTACCTCTTGGTATAAACATAGACCAATGGAAAAAAATTGAGAGTTCAAAAATAAATCCATCATCTATAGCCAGTTAATTTTTGACAAGGTTGACAAGTATATTAATTGGGGAAAGAATGGTTTGTCAGTAAATGGTGCTGAGAAAACTGGATATGCACATGCAAAAGAATGTAGTTTGAACTCGACCTCACACTATTAACAAAAATCAACTCAAAATGGATCATTGACGTAAACTTATAATCTAAAGCCCTAAAATTCTTAGAAGAAAACTTAGGGAGAAACCTTCATAAACTTTGATTTGATAGTAGTCTCTTAGCTATGATACCAAAAGCAAGAGGAGCAAAGAAAAACATAGATAAGATGGAATTCATCAAAATTAGAACCATTTGTTCATTAAAAGACATTACTAAGAAAATGAAATGAAAACCTACATAATAAAAGAAAACACTTGTAAAATATGCTCTGGTTTCATCGACTACTTTAGCATATAGCATGAAATGATTTGGCTTAAACAATGGGAATTTATTTACTCACAGTTTGAGGTAGGGAAAATGCCCAAATCAAGACATCATTAATGCAATGTTTTCTCCCCAAGACTTTGGCATTCTGGGGTTTCTTATCAGTGAGCCTTGGGGCTTAGCTTGACACATTGCAAAGCACATGTCCAAGTTGCCTCCTTTCTCCCTTCTCTTCCAGGTTCCATTGATTTCAGCTTCAGGCTACTTTGTCTGTCACTTTTTTTTTCTGTGCATGAATATATTTCTCTAACAAAAGACCTCAGTAATAAGGCTAAGACACATCCCTACTGAGGTGAGTCATACCTTAACTGACTTAGCCAAATCAAAATGTCCTAATTAAAATAGGTTCACATCCACAGGATTGGATTAACTTTAAGAACCTGTTTTTCTGGGGGCACATACATCTTCATAGCATCACACCATATTAGCAGGCTAAGGTTTAAGAAACAGAAAATATAAAGAACTGTTACAATTCACCAAAAAAAGTCAAATAACCTTATTTATAAATGATCAAATGGTATGAATAAACATTCCTTCAAACATAAACATATGACCAATATCACAGGAAAAAATGCTCAAAATCATTGTTCATTAAGAAAATGCAAATATAAACCACAATGAGATTCCACTTCATACCTGCAATGATAGCTATTATTAAAAAAAAAAAGAAAAGAAACATCAAATATCAAGATTTGCTAAAGATGCAGAGAATTTGGCACTCTTATACATTGCTGTTACCAACATTAAGCTACTCATTACAATGACTTTAAATCCTTGAGGCCCTTTTTGGTAGTCTAAATATTCACATGAAAATCATGTAGCTGCTCCTGTGATTTCCCCTTTATCATATTTTTCATGTGCCCAAAGGCAAAGTCAGTACCATGTACATTACTAGTACAATTAATAATACATTCATTATATCCTCAGCTCTGGAAACTTCTTTGTCTGTTTAACATTCCTTAAACATTGTTACAATTTTGTTTTTAAAATGCTGGTTTTACACTTAACATTGTTGATAATTTCTTTTACAGCTCAAACTCTCATTTGAAGTTTACAATTATTTTCCAAGAAACATTTTACATTTCTAAGATGTTAATATGCTATTTAACATTAGAGAAGCAGACAAAACTCTTACACTCTTGATTATTTGATCTAATCTCATCACTGATTCACAAAATTTCACATTTTAAAATATTTGAAAGAAAACTATTCACACATACAAATATTGTATAATAAACAACTAAACACCATATCTCTTATCACCCACTTTTTAAAAAGTTTTGTCATATATATTTTTATAATAAACATATAATTACAAATAAATTATGTTTCTATTGACTCAAACCTCCTTATTCCAATCTATAGGAAAAGCCTATTGATTATCATGAAATTTTTATTTTTTTTCCAAATCCTTTTTTAATGCATTTACTCTATGTACTTGGATAGATACATGGATGTAAGATTTTTCCTAGTTATATAGTTATATAATTTACTCCAATTTATGAAATTTGTACCATTTTGTGGTTCATTTTACTTTTTTCCACTCAGCAGTAATGTAGAGATATCTTTTCTCTTTTTTAAAAATTTAAATGAGTTTCACCTTTTATTTCATGGAATATGGTCACTTGTTGAATTGAAAGTATTGAACATGAGAATAGCTGTTCTGATACAGACTATGAATAAAAAGCCAACCTTCCCCCATCCACCCATGAGCACTTACAATAACCTCCTCATCATTCTGAAAACAAGACAATTCATTCATCACAGATGAAGATGCTGAACAACATAGGTAAATTTAAAAAGTCTGTGGAAAAGTAATTTATCAGCAAATTATAATTTCTACTAAAACTGGTTTAGTGTACACTTAAATGTATATATTCACAAAAAGAAATTAGAGAAAGAGAAATTAAATGCACCTTATATATTTTTATATTTTTATTTTTTGCATCCTGAGCTCATTCCTCTTCTTTTGCTCATTCCTCTTCTTTTCTAAAGAATGAAAAGAGGACACCCACAAGCACACCCACTATTATTAAGCCAGAAATTACGAGATGTTACAACTTCCTCTAAGAAAATGCACACATTTTGAGTTAACAGCACACTTAGTATGTAATTTAAAGTTAGTATACCCACTTTTTGGAAGCCACAATTTGTTTCCATCTCAACTGTGGAAATCAAAATCTATCTTATGGACCTCACCTCGAGGGGAGGAGTTCATTGGTCTAGGCTGGGGTACAGAGGGCATCCTGCAGCCAACCCAAGGCCTGGTCCTTTGTTGAGCATCTCCATTACAAGTGTCTAGTCTAGAGGGCAGAATGTTTCCCTTTTGATCAAAATCCTCAAGTAAAATGATTCCGGAGCATTCTCAGGTCTTCCTTCTTTCTTTGTGAAAATGCACAAGCAACTTTGCTTTCTAAAGTAGGGTAAGCATCCAGTCCTCAAGGCCAGGGAGAAGGGGCTGAAGATCCAGTAGAAAGAAGAAGGCTGACTGCTGTGGCTGGCCATCATGTTGTGTAAAGACAAGCTGCCAGATATGATCTTAGAAAAGAGATGTCTTCCACCATGTCAGAGGAAGACATTTCTAGAAATGTTAGGGGAACTTTCCTTCCACATACTTGGGGTTAAAAAAAGGGTGGGGGGAGTGATTGCCTTTATCAATCCAACAAAAGGCAGGGAAGGTACAAAAGATAAGATGTTACTTTACTTCAAGTCAGTTAAATAATCCCAGATACAAAATAGCAATTTCTTCAGGAAGGCTATTGAAGAGGATTTGGTGGTGGCCTTTATCCACAGTTATTTGAAAAAGAAGTTTAGGTATTAGGTATAATTACTAATCTCCATGAATCTATGACTAATGATAATAATGAGAAAATTTATTACTCTGCATATGAAAAGTGTCAGAGAGGAAAGAAAAGGGTAAACATCAGAATGAGTGGAAATGCACTCAAGGCTGTTCTTCATTTTTCATACTTTGAGCAGCCTTTTCATTGAAACCTTCAGGACTAGTTTCCTTTGGGCTGGGTGTAGGCTTAAAGTTTTACTTTTTTTTCAGTTATCAAAAGAATATTGTAGAACTTATCTGATAAAGCAACTTCTCAATGATTACCTTCGATCACATCCTCATATCCTGGGATTGCCACAAGGACAGGGATATTACTCCCTGAGGGGCTAGGAAATGACTGATGTTCACACAAATTTGTTTGCTGATGAAGGATGTCAGTATTTTTTGAAAGTTCATGCATCAGGTGATGACACTTTTGAAATTGCTACATAAATATGAACGCATTGCTGCACCACGAACTTCTTGCCTTAAGGGACTATTATTTCTAGTCTGCAGAATACAACCTCAAATCAGCTAAGTTCACAAAGCTCAATGCCACACTTTCAGGTGAAAGACACTGCTATTTTAAACCAATTTCTGATATTTCTTAGTCAAATTGTTCCCTTTTATCAGCTTCCAAATATTTTTATTAATTTGTTTTTTAAAAAGATGGGTCTTTTGGCTTTTATTATTGCACTGGAGGTACCAACTCAAATTATTTAATTTTATTATAGAAATTAATTGAACTTAATACTTTTAAATGATTCTTTACGTAAAATAAAAGGAGAAATCAAGCTGGGCTCATGAAAATTTTCATGTCTTGGTCTCTCTCCCTCCTTCCTTCTCTCTCTCATTCCCTCCCACCCTTCCTCCTTTCCTTCCTTCCTTGACAAATCCCTGTACGTAAAGTCAGGAAATTCATGGAGTTCCACTCCTAAAACTGGTGACAGAGAAGAAAGGGATGCATTCTATCACCCCTGAGAGAAGTGGGTGGGGGCTGAGATGCCTGGACAAACCAGGAGACCTCAGACACTGAATAACCCCTGCCTTACTGGAGGCCTGGCCAGTGGAGTGATGCCCAGAAGGGTGGAGCACTTGGAGGAGGAAGCCCATTGCATGGCCATGTCTGTATCATACTACTTTCCTGCAAATTCTACAAGGTCACTCAGTTGCAGAATCGTTTCCTGTCCAGAGATGGGGAGTTAAGGATGAGAGCACATAGGAAGAATGGCTCTTCCAATTTCCTATGCATTTCTCATCACCACTGTGAGCAGGGCTGGTCTAAACTCCTCCTTATAAAATACATACCAGGGATGGAGGGGTCTGAGTGGAAGAGGTAACATTTATCCATAAAACAGCAAAAATTGCCTATTTGCTCCATTTCCAAATTTAATGATCCTTTTCCTGGGGTCTATAGAACACAAACAATGTGCTTGTGCTGCTGGGATGGGGGTAGGATGCTGACTGCTAAACAATAGTGTGTGAAGATGCCTCCACACCCTATGCTCCTGGCTCACACAGTCCTTTATGGTTTTTTGTGTGTTTTTTTTAAAGATTTGTTTATTTATTTAATTATCCCCCCTTTGCTGCTTGTGCTTGCTGTGTCCATTCACTGCGTGTCTTCTCCGTGTCTGCCCATCTCCCCCTTGCTGTGAGGTCCCGCTGCAGCCCACCGTGCCACGCGGGCTGGCCTGCCCTCACAAGGAGACCCCAGGAAGCGAACCTGGGGTCTCCCATATGGTAAATGGGAGCTCTATCCACTGAGCCACACCCGCTTCCCGAGTTCCTTATGGTTCTGACTCATTATAAGACCTTGTGATGAGAGAAATAAAACACACAGGGAAACCAAGTTGGTGGTTCCAAGACTGGAATTCTGCCTGCTTCTTTCCATATACACATCAAAATAAGAAATGCAACTCCTTCTTGTCATTCCAAGGTGGTAAGTAAAAGCCCAAAATATTCAGTGCCAGACTCCCAGGTTACTATGAACAGCCTGAAACACTTAAATATTCACTTAAAAGAACTCAGATAGGTATCAGCCCTAATAAAAAGTGGGAATGCATGCTTCCTCATAAAGACAAAATCTCTTAAAACCCACTCTAGTATAACATTTGCAAATATATTAAATTATATAATAAAATGATGAGTGAGACTTCTTGGGAGTTACAAAAAAGATCTAATCTTTTCAGCATACAAAGTGGAAAGCCTTCTCTTTAAAGGTGTCTTTAAAGTAGAACTTTTCTTTCTGTACTTTTTATACTCACATCTAACTTGTCCACTTTGCTTCTGAGCAAGTCAAGAATGCCGTCTTGCTCTTCAACTTCCATCTGCTTCCCCAAGGCTCTGTTGTTCAGGCAGCCTTCTCCCAGGAACAGCTCATCTAGATTGCTGTGGATGTTCTGGTAACAAGCTCAGAGGTGTGGGTTCTTTGGTAAGCCTCAGCACTCATGGAAGAGCTGGACCCTCCAATGATAGAGTCTGAGTTATACAATTTTTGAGATTTGGGTTACTAGCCTGGTACTTCAGATGCTGTACATTACTTGAAGTTGTTGTTGTCAGGGTGCGGCACAAAAGAAGAGTCAGACAAGTTGATGCATATGAAGCAGAGGGCTGCAGCTCACTCAGGCAAAATACAGCCCAGAGATCACTGTGACCCTTTCTTTTATTTAGCTTAAAAACAATGCATAAATTCTTCCCCCCAACCTTGCTCTCCCACTATGTTTCTCTTACTACAGCAAGAACACTGCCTTCTCTGGCAGTCTACCAAGGGGCATAAGTATAAACATTGTTTCTAGTCCTAAATGCCTTAGTCTATCTACTATCTCAGCTTGGTGTGTGAGAGCGCTACCTGTTCCTGTATTACTAGATAGCTTTTCTTAGGAATTTATATAGTAACTTCTTAGTGGTGGGTTCATCTCACTCTGCTTCCTTCTATTGACGTCTGCAGTACTCAGAGACCTTGGAGACATTTACTAATGTGTCTCTGCCAGCAAGCATGCTTGTTGAATGCTTAACCCTTTATGCTCTGACTCTCAGCATTTTCTCCAACAGAAGTTATAGCTAATTTCAATCTGCTGTTGGGCTGGTGTCCTTAGCAGTCACCACAGGTAGCTCTTCAGCCTGGGTATGCTGAAACTGATCCCTTTCTGTCCAGGAGGCGACTGCATCTCTCAATCAGGTTAAATTTATTCCCTACTTATGGCAGGGATTTGAGCAGTAGCTGCTCATGGCTCTTTTACCTGGGCAACTGAAACTGATCTGTACTGTTGGGAAAACTTAGTATCCTCTTCAATCAACCCTCTTCACACCTGCCAGGGGTAGATTTTAAATCACCCTGAAGGTATAGGAAGGCTGCTGGTTTCTTTCACACTTAGGTGGGTTTAAACTTAAGCTTTGCTAAGAATTGTAATCTAGCTAATGGAATTTGCTAATTAATAGCCATAGTCAGTGCCAGGCAAAGCCCCCTACACTGCTTTTGGGAAACAGGGCTTCTATTAACAGCCAGGGAGTGGCTCCCAAATTAGCCTACCACACAAGTGTGGGATGAGCACCAGGCTCTGGAGTGTGGGGGAATCTACTTCACAAATCTTCACCACAGATTTTCAGTGTCAACCTTCCACTCTTCTTTGAATGGTGAATGGTATTATTTTGGTCTCTAGAGGCCCTCAAACAGTTGCCTTAGATAGATCATGACTGATTATTGCTTTCCTGTAGAATAAGCTGAATCTTAGAGCTTCCTACTCTTCCAATATCTTGGATCCCTGTCCCTTGATATAGCCAGCAAATAAATACTTTAATATCATATAATAATGAAAAAAATCAAAAGCTAACTCTTTCATATAATACTATATATCAAATATTAGATGATATATGTATATTTTTATATCAGTAGGATATAAAAACATGAGTCACAAAACTCAGTAATAAATTAGGTATAAAACAAGCAGAAACTGAGTATAATTTAGTAAAATGTGATAATGATTAGACATCAGAGAAAGCACAGTTAAGGATAGAAAAAATGAAAAGGACAGATATGAAGAAAAATCAATTGAAATGAGAAAGAAATTGTAAAAACTGAGAGAAGCTAGAAGAACTAAATTGCTGAAATATAATTTTAAAAAGTTAAAAACTTGACATATACAAATATAAAATAAATACATGTCAAAAATGTATTTATTATTTCATTAATAGGAGAATCATTAAGAAAATAAATGATTTAAAGAGCTTTTAAATACCTTATTTTAAAAAGTATCAAAAATAAGAATGTGTTTCCTTTTAAAATTTATTGATGATATATGCATATACATTAGTACATATATCATAAGTGTAAATGAATTTGCATGAACAGAAAATAGTCCTTTAAACAGAAGCAAGACTCAGAAGCAGAATATTTTCATTATTCTAGAACTTTCCTTTAAGCTGTCTTCTAGTAAATATTGGAAATATATTTGTCTGGAAAGGATCTATGGAAAATCCTTTTCTCTGAGAGCTTTGATCCCTTTGAAACTAATGCAAAATTGACAAGGTTTCTGAGAATTTTGTATGAGTGGGTAAAAAGCCAGGCTGGATGGAAGGAGACAGAGACAAGACAACATGAAGAAAACTGACTTCAACAGCAGAACCATGGAATTAGAAGACTCCACTGAAGTCATCCCCTCAGGCCAAGCCTTTGGGTAAGGCAGGATTTCTAATACAGGACTTGGAGGGGGCAAGCCTTCTGCCCAGATGTTCAGGGAGACTTGAACTTCCACCCCAATGCAAGAGGGTGTGTTCTTCACAGAATGCCTGCCCATGATCTCAATGCTTAACACTTAGGTACTATTCTTTGCAAAGAGTAGAACTACATTCCACATGCTTGAAAAGGGGGGTTGGGGGCAATGTCACTCTAGAAGGCCCAGAGGTCAAAGCATTGATCCACAGATGAATCTCAAACCTTGAAATCTAAGGGAATTTGTCAGGTTGCATTTCAAACTTGCTTTGGAAACTTAATCTCTTTTAACATCCTATTCCTCTTTGCTGAATGGTAATGTCTATGTTATGCCTGTCCAAATATTATATTTTGGAACTAGATATCTCTTAAAAGATTTCACAGTTCAAAAGACTAGAGAGTAATTTTTCCCCAGGTTGGACCACGTCAACAGCAGATTTTGACGTGACTTAAGACTTAGAGATTTTTGTGAAGTGACTTAAGGATTTTGGGTAAGTGGATGAATGAATGTATTTTGCATGTCAGAAGGGCATGACTTTTTGTGTTCCAGTGGGCAGATTTGTGTTCAATGTTAACCACTTCCTACCAGGTAGCATGGAGATCACCTTGAAGAATGGTTACATATTAGGGACTGAGTGTGGGTCTCTGTTGTTGACAGATTGGACACTCAGCAAGGGGGTATGCCCAGGTCAACTTCAGTGAGTGGAAGTCCATGTTGCTGAGCCCATGCATAATCGCCATCCTTGTCACTATGGCCACTTTGTTCTTGAGCTCTTTGGACAATAATGAGAGTGGCTGGGAAAAAGTCTGACTGGTATTTAAAGAATATCCATTTAATTATAAAATATTCCTATGCTAAAGACATTGGGTCATGAGCATTCACATGAAATTCAAATATTTTCATATTTTTCATCCATTCTGAACATTCTATCCACACACCTCTCAAACAGACCAATTAGTCTTCAATTTTCCAGCCATGTTCCTTCCTAACCTGACCATCCAGCCATACTACAATTCACAGCCCATGAATCCAAATACAAATGCATCTCTTGCCATTTATCCTTTAAGCAAAACAAACTGCCAGGTACACTGCCTGAGGTTCTGCTCGCTGGGAAGATTACCCTCCAATACAGTCCCTCAGGGATTTTCCAAAAAATCATAGTTTTCCAATTATGGATGTTTTCTGTATGTTCTGCAAAATCCTCTGTAAACAAGTCCCAAGTTTTCACTTCTCTTAAGGAACTTTGTAGAAAGCCATAGCTGCTGGCTGGGAGAGAGAAAGTAAGCTGAAAGAAGTGGAGACCATGGGCATTTGAGCCACTTGTTCAATAACTTATTAGTGACTTCAGGGCTAGCTAGAACCTGATCTTTTATAATCCACTTCCAGTTGATTATGGAGTTGAGCCATACAAATTTAAATATCCCCAACTCATACTGCCCTTTCCTTAAATTAAACTGTAAGCTATATACAGCTAGTCACAAGACATGCTTCAGGAAACAGTTGCCTGAGAACAAGTAGAGATCAATAAAACTGTAGCTATTTGACCTTTTCTCCTTGCATAAACAATATGAACAACTGCTTGTTTTAGTGTAATCAAAACATTTTATGTAAGTCACATATACCCCTGCATATGATGATTAACATCTATAAATGTATGTACCTTTAATCTTGAGCAGAATGCTGCATTCTTTAAGTGTTATGCTTATCTATGATAAAAGTCCCACCATCTTTTCCCTAGGTATGGACAATCAAGTTTCTGAATTGTCTTTCCTCCCACTGCTGAGGACAATGACCTGGTATAAACCCTAATCCTCATTTACTCATTAAGCTAGACTTGTCTGAATTGTTCTTTACTCTAACGTATCCCTCTCAGTTCAGTGTGAAACTGTAGTTATATACAGCATCTTGCTATACTCAGAACAATTGGTTTAGTTCGCAGGATTCATCAGACCAAAGTTGGAGCTGGGGTGGTAAATGTGCAGGGGGAATCTCGGAGTTGCTTTCTACCTCAGTTTGGGGATGAGTTACCAGATTGATTGTTACAGACCTCCGTGTGAGTTCATGGACATCTAAAAAATGCCATAAGGAGTAGAGCACATATTCCAAGAAAAAAAGATTTAACAAATTTATTAAGTGCATTTCTAAAGAAATTGTCTGGCCATTGTTATGGGTAGTGGGATTAGCTAGAGCACACTGTCTCAAGTCTCAAGTAAGACAATGAAATCTGCAGATTAAAGGAGGAATTGTGATTAGAAAGAGATATCCCAACTTAAAACTCCACTTTAGTGACAGGTTTCTCAGAACAACTAGATGAAATGGAGGAAGACGTGGAAATACTGACCTATTGTTTCTTAAATTTAGAGGGTCATAAACAAACATATCCAAGAGATGAGGCTATATAAGCTAAAAAAGTTTGGGATATGAAAACAAGGAATCCTTGGAAAGATGAGGATAGCAATATTGATGTAGAAGTTATTTTAGAAGAGAACAAAATCCTTGGGTTTGGTCCCTTGTTCAGAGGAAAGCTAAATTCCAGGTATACCATTCAGCACAAGCAGGAGTCTTAAATGCTGGACCTATTAATGAAACAATGATTGTTAGAGAATATTCTGCGCAAAAATTGTTTGAATAGGAAAATCTTTCCTGCAACAACCTAGTGAATCCCTAGGTAAAGTAAGGTTTTAGAATGAGGAGATGATGGGATCACCCGAACTTCCAGAGAAACAGCAAAACTGAGTAATGTCACTACCTTTCCTGTCTTAATGCAAAAATTGCATAATCTGCAGAATACCCCAGGGACAAATTACTTCATGGTCTGGTTCACTTTCATATGTCGAAATATTTGGATGACACCAAGAAGACTTCTGAACCCAATCACTGGGTTGAGAATTATAGAGGCGGCCCAGGTCATGCTATAGGAACTACGAATAAAAGAAGATATTTATGATCAGAATTTTGCAGTGCCCAACCATGCTATGTTTACAGGAGAAATTAGGGAGAAAATTATAAATTCTGAGGCCAAGGAATTGCATGGTGCTCTGATGGCCCTTTTTAAGCCTATTAGTGACCCCAAATCTATATGTAATAGGTGAGGCCATGACGATTTGAATGATGCAAACAGAAACAGAGCCTGAGTAAGAAAGATAATGAAAGAACAAATGATGAAAGACAGTAAAGGATAACAGAGCTCTCAGGGATCCACATTAACTGCTAAGGGCCCTATTAAAGTAACTTGCAAGCAAATGTGGGCTGACCATTTGAAAGTAGGCATTTCTCAAGAGTACATAGATAAAAACCTAAATATTGTGCTAGGTGGTTTATGGAAAATCTTAAAACCTTAAGAGCAGTTTAACAAATTGGCTATCCCTGGAAAGAGGGTAACCACAGGTCATTGGCTACACCAGAAACTAATCTCAAGGGTGGGACCCTCCTGGAGCCTCTTCTCAGAGCAAGGTTGACTACATGTCTAATCCCTAAAGATGACTGGAGGCCACATGTGGAGCTAATTATTTATTGGACACCCCATAACAAAAAACAAACCAAAAAATCTTGGCTGTTAGTAGACACAGGAGCTGAATGCAGCCTAATTTATGGCAATTCAGAAAAACATCAAGGGCAATGGGTTATGGTAGAGGACTATGAGTACTCTGTTATAAAAGTAAGACAAACACATCTTAATCTCAGGAAGGGCAAATACCTCCCTAAGGAATAAGTAGTGTATATATCTCCCCAACAAGAAAACATCCTTGGGATTGATGTTTAGATGGGCTACAGCTTGCATAACACTGTTGGAGAATTCTGTCTATGGATCTGAGTGGTCAAAGCAGCTTCCTGAGGTTGGGCTAAATGGAAACTGGTCATTCTACCTCTACCATAACTCATTGTGCATGTAATCAGTACCTCATGCCAGGGGGACATCAAGAAATAACTGACATAGTCAAAGAATTGTTAAGAGTACACATTATATGAAGAGCCCATGGTCCTTTCAATAGCACCATATGCCACTGAAAAAGCCAGTGTCATAAAAGGCTATTGAAAGAATGACAGTGGACTAATGAGAATTGAATAAAGTTGTTCTATCAATATATGTGACAGTTCCTGATATAGCCCAATGACTTGATCAACTAACAATTAAATTGGGAACTGCTTATGCAATATTAGAGCACACAATTTTTTTTTCCATATTGCTTTGGATCCACAGTCCCAAGATTAATTTGCTTTCATATGCAGAGGCCAACAATGTACCTTCACTCTTTTACCCCGAGGAAATTTACATAGTCCCACATCTGCCATGGGATGGTGACCCGGGATGGTTGTCTTGCCATCAACTGTTACCTTATTTCATTATATTGATGATATTATGTTAACTTCTGGTTGTTTGTCAGAAACAGCTTTGTCTGTTGTGCTGAATGAGTTAAAAGCTGGAAGATGGGAAGTCAATCCAAATATGATTCAAGGGCCTGGGGTAGCAGTAAAATTCTTGGTTAACACCTGGTCAGGCAAGACCTGTAACATTTCAGATGAAGTAATTGAAAAAAATTAAAACAACCTGTTTCTACTGCTGTTAAACAGCTGCAAGTTTTCTTAGGACTCCTAGGTTACTAGAGGATATGTATAATACATTTAGCCCAAATCCTCACATCTTTACATGCTTTCATTTAATGAGCAAATACTTGGGCCTGGAGAGATAAAGAGCAAAGTGCATTTGAGCAAGTCAAGCTCCTGGTTTCATAGGCCAAGTTCCTTTGTTCTCCCCTGCACCTACACCCTTATATATTAGAAGTAACTAGAGGTATTGAAGGTATGAGTTGGGGTCTGTGGCAAATACAACCCTCAGGAGTAATATCCACACGATTTTGGTCACAAATGTGGAAGAAATCAGAGACTAAGTACACTGTTATAGAACAACAAATGCTGGCAGTATATAAAGACCTTTGTCCGGTTGAGTCTATCAGAGGGGTGGGTTCAGGCAGTAACTGTAAAAACAACCTATCCCATAAAAGGTTGGATAGAGGGCCTACTAACCAAGCCCTTATCAGGGTGGCCCAGTAGCAGTCTTTCCAGACATGATATGCTTCTCTGTAGCAGTGGGGAGTATATCAACTAATCCCCTTAGTCAGGTTTTAAAACAAGTCATTGGTCCTATATAACTTGAGGAACCAGACAAGACCACAAAGATAGTGCTCCTGCATCCATCCTACCCACAGTACATGATGGAAATCATCCAATTCCTAAAAATGATTGCTACATTGATGGGTCCAGCAAAGGAAATACAAGTGGGTAGTGGTGTGGCCATTCAGATGAAAACTGATAGCATCTGGCTGGATTCCAGTTTAGGTCAGAGTAGGCAATGGGCTGAATGGATGGTAATTACTAGAGAAATGGATGGTAATTACTAGAGAAATATGCACCCTCTGAAGTGACAGCTGAGCTGTATATTAGGCCTCACCTTATGGATAAATCAGTGGCATAGAGATGCCTGGGAAGTGATGGGATGCCTGTTATTGGGTGCAACCCTATGGAAAGAGATTTACAATTGCCTCCAAGCCCCAAAGGCATCCCTGATAGTTTATCATGTACCTACACATCAAAAGACCTCCTGCACTGGAACCAAGAATTGGATGTTTTAGCTCACACTCATAAGATCTGTCCTACATTTGTTGAAGAAGCAGCCCTATAGCTACTCCAAAAGTGTGGCCATAGAGGAGCTGCCATGGGATGTCCCATAGCCATAGCACCAGGCATTCCCATCAAATATTTTGACCTGGTTCATATCATAAGGGATTGTGAGTCTTGCTCTTGTCTTCAGCCATGAATGGTGGCTTACAGCAGTTGGCATGAACACAGAGCCAACATACAATTATGGGACCAGAATATAGACTACTTAGGACCCTTGCCTGTCTGTGCCGATAAACGCTGCATGTTAACAAGTGTGGAAATTAACACAGGCCTTCTATAAGACTTTCCGGTAAAACAGGATACCCAACAACACCCATCAAAAGGATAAAATGGTTTCCTAGACTGTATTCAATACCCTTTCACATAGATACTGACTGTATTAGTCAGCCAAAAGGGTACTGATGCAAAAGACCAGAAATCTGTTGACTTTTTTAAAGGGTATTTATTTGGAATAGAAACTTACAGTTACCAGACCATAAAGCACAAGTTACTTCCCTTACCAAAGTCTATGAGGGTTTTTGCTTCCTAGGTTCCTTTCTTCCCAGGGCTTGATTCTCTCCAGGTTCAGCTGCTGTTTTCTCCACAAGGCCAGCTGTAGACTATCAGGCAGACAGCTCGTCTCTTTTCCTGGGGCCTTATCTCCTTCTTCACGACCAACCTCCACTAGGTGCTTAATTCCCCGGGCTCCAGCATCAAAACTCAGCATCAGAAATCCAACATCACTCCAACTAACTCCTCTGCTCTGCCATGTAGTTTTATCTCTGAGTCCCCGTCCACAAAAGGGCAGAGACATATTGTCCTACTGATGTGGCCCAATCAAAGCCCTAATCATAACTTAATCACGCCAAGAGGAACAGACCAGTTTACAAGAATAATCCATATCTACTTTTGGAATTCATAACTGCATCAAACTGCCACAGTGACCAAGGAACACATTTTACCTGGCATGGTGTGCAAGAATAGATTAAAGAATAAGATATTGATTGGAGTTTTCACCTACCTTATAACTCCACAGAGATGCGACTGATAGAGAAGAAAAATGGCTTGCTGAAACAACAAATGAGGCAATTCAATAAAAGCCACATAATGCAAGGTTGGACCTCAGTGTTTACTAGACTCTGTCCTTCATTTAAACCAGACCTCAGCTACCCCTCAAGGTGTAACTCCAGTTGAGTTTTTGGCATGGACAGTTAATAGAGCCCCTAAAATAATATTGGTATCTGCTATTGTACCTGGCCGTGTCCCAGAAGTGGAAGGAAACATGTTGCTACTGAAGACTTCTGTGGCTTTACCAGCCAGTGATGGCTTAGACTTTTTAGCCCTACAGTGGATATTACCTCCAGACTGGCTTTGTTTCATATTACTTGAAGTATGTAATGCAATAGGCCAGTAGAACACTGAAGCCAACCTTCCCATTCTCATGACAACTGATGGTGCTACAATATGTCAAATGTAGGAAAAGCATGCCAACAGGGACAATAATTGCCAGAGATATGTGAGTAGACCCTAAAGAAACACAATTGGTGTTATGATCTGTTCCTATGGAGTGTCAACTTGTAAGGTATTGTAAGCATGGATCTCACTCTCTTTCAGAAAATATCCTAAGGCCTATGGGAGAAAGAGTCACTGTTATTTCACTCATAAAAGAAGACCTATCCCTTTCTCTTAATTTACCAGAGAAGAACTACTAAACATGTGTGCTTGTGCATTTAAGCTTCTCTTTGAGTTTCATAAGACTTTGTCTGAGGTCTTCTTTGACTGGGCCACCACCATGGCAATAACCGACAATCGATGGGACTATTGAGTGTGCGGATATGTGCCAGCGTCCAGCAGTTCCTTTCTCCCATGGAATATCCTTCCCTTAGCTTTGATGAATTGGAATAATTGGCTAAATACAGCAAATAAGAGTTACCATTTTGGGTGGCAATTCCCAGAAATGGGCTTACAAAATCAAACAATATTCAATATTCTCACTGCTGCACAAGGAAGCACCTGTGTGATGATTGCACCACATTTTGTGCTTACATAACTGATGAACATGCTAGTGTTACTAACACTTTAAATCAGCTAAAAACTATCCACCATTTTGGACATCTAGGTCTCATGGACTCTTTTTCCTCCTTGTTTACTTCACATGGGAGCTTTAATTTACTTTTCAGAATCCTCATTTTACTGATTGTTTGTCCTATTGTTGTGTGTATTATAGTTGTGGTCTCCTATCCCAATACTAGTGACTCCAAGATTAACCTCCCATCTCCACGCTAAGAGATCTATGTGCAAGAGGTGGCAGAAAGATAGTAAGAGTTGTGGAATGGGGTGGATTGTGGCATAGGTAACTTAACATCCTCAAACTCTTATTGCCCTTTTCTTAAATTAAGCTGTAAGCTAGATTCAGGTAGTCAGAAGACATGCCTCAGGAAACAATTCCTGAGAACAAGTAGTTCTTAAAATCAGTAAAACTGTAACTATCCAAAATTTCCCTTCTTACATAAATAATAAGAACATCTACTTCTTTGATAATAAACAAAAAAGCATTCTGTAGAAATCATGTGCACTCCTGCATGCCTTGATAATTATCTTTAGACATATGTACCTTTAAACTTGCTCAAAGTGCTCCATTCTTTTACAGTTATGTTTATGATATGATAAAAACCCACCAACTTCTTAATAGGCATGGGTGATGGAGCTCAGAATTGTCTCTCCTTCTTTTGCTGAGGAAAAGGACCCCATGTATGTCCCCTAATTAATGCTCATTTACTCATCAAACTGGACTTGTCCAACTCATTCTTTGGTGTGACGTATCCTTCTCCATTCAGTGGGAAGTTGTCATTTTATACAACTACTCATTATACTCAGAAGAGGAGTGCTGCAGTGCATGCCAAACTTAATAGCTTAGTGGGTTGGACATGTCATGATGGGAAGCTCAGTTCTCATGGTAATTAGGTGGCCCAGATTTAAACATTCAGTCTCTATTAAAGTCCAGTTGCAAACTAAAAGCTGTTTCTCTAAAGGAGAGTTATTATCTGCAAAGGATGATAAGCTTTGTTCTGAAATCTCATGTGTCTGCTTTGTGATTGTCATTTAGAGCCCTAATAAAGTATCCAAACAGTATCTCTATTTGACACTACACTTCCACACCAATAGATAAGCTGAATCATTATGGCCCAAGTGGCAAAGCAGGTTATATCACAGTCTGGACCTCTTGCAGAGATTCCTCTTGTTCTGTTCCCTCCCCCAAAAGTGGCAGCTTTTTTTTAATTACTCAGTAAGTGGCTCAAAATAGGATGCTCAAATGAGAAATATGTTGGCTCCAAAATCCTTAGAGGTCAACTAGGCATTCTGCCTGTTTTCTTGGTTGTAGGACTAGACAGATTCAACAGATTAGCTTTAACTTGATAAGGAATATCTTGACATTACACATCCACTAAGTTACAGTTCCTTGGTGCAGGAACCAGACATCTGCATATTTTTTTCAAAGTTATTCGAAGACTTTGTGATGGATTGAAGCTATATTAATCCCCAGAAAAGTATGTTCGTGAACCTAATCCATTCCTGTGGGTGTGAACTTATTCCAAGTAGGGACCCCCATGAATAGGTTACTTCAGTTAAGGGGCTTTTGATTAGGGTACTTCAATAAGGTGTGGCCCAGAGTACATCCTAATCCTCTTTCTGGTGTCCTTTATAAAAAGAATCAAATCCAGAGGAAGAGAGAGCCATTTAAGCAGTAACTTGAAGGCATGGAAGCCCAGAGAAGGCAAGAGAGTCAAGCAGAAGCTGCCATGAACCTTGCCAAAACAGAGGTGTCCTGGATCCCTGGGAGATGTCTTTGGGGAGAAAGCATTGCCTGATGATACCTTGATTTGGGGGTTTTTCTCAGCATTGGAACTGAAGTGTGTAAACCAATTAATCCCCATTGTAAAAGTCAAACCATTTCTGGTAAGTTACTTTTCGAAGCCTAGCAGACTAAACCTAGCAGGCTGAAACAGAGTCTGAAGTTATATAACCAGGTAAATGTTTATGGATTAGTATATGAGATCACCAAGAAAAGGAAAGAACAAATAAACTGAAAATATGTGACCTTTAACTCTACTGTACCTCTGATAGTATAATGTTCTGTCACATAAAATATTACAGTTCTCTGTCTACTGCCCCATTTCTTTTCTAATACTTCTTATACATAAGTTTATCTTCTCTGAGGGATTCCCAATGAACATAAATTATCTCTCATGCCACTTTGAAGTACAGCACTTTAAATTTTTAATAAGAAGCATAGAAATTTGTATTTAGAATTTATAAACTGTCACAGGCTATGCTTTCATAGTATTTTATTGCACACATATTTATTAAATTTTTGAGGATTTAAAGAGGTTATATTCCCAACAAGAGGAAACTGAATTTCAGGGAATTTAGTTTATGAAAATAATCCACAAAGCTAATACAAATCAGAGCTAGGACTATGTACTAGAAAATAATTATTAGATTTCTTTTCCTATCCTATACAATATGGTTTTTCCAATAAAGGATCATATTTAGTAAGAGCCAAACTGTCTTCATGTAGTCATTTTTAGCATATAGTTGTTGTTCCACAAACCGTCACTTGAATATTATGGGTAATAATTTTCATTTTGTTTCTGCTCTGTTGCAGAAGAGAGTTAACGTGTTTTCTCCTTGGACATTCCCTGTGAACTTTAAGAAGGACTTAATAGGCTGGTATCAATGTCCAAATGCATATTTACAGCATACTGTAATTCAGTGACCAGTTCAGTTCCAGAGGTAAGAGAAATGATTTTTCATCACTTGCACAATATTTTAAAAACTGTAATCCTGGAATCTCAAACTAGAGATTGGGTTGCAATATTTAAATTTGAGATAGTGTGTTCTAATTTACTCAGAGTTTCATTGAAATTGAACCACATAGCTTCTAGAGAACATAGCTAGGAAAATAGGGAGGTCTCTCTTACAAACTATGTTCAATAGAGCTGCAAATCAGAAATTTGCTTTAATTCTCTTGATGGAAGATAATAGAATAGGGGTAATATAAAAAAGATCTGCATTTAAAATTGAGACACATTATTAAAGTGAGAGAAAATTAATTTTCAACTATCCATTTGGTGTATGCCCTTTATGTATCACAGTTTTATTTTCTGAGAGAAGATTATAAATGGATTTTAAATTAATTTACTAGTTAGATAATTGGTTTGGAAAAAGGAAGATATTTTTCCAAGCTTATACTGTCAATAGGTGTTAAATCTAACATTTTTCCCTTTATTTTTAAGGAAGTTTTAGATTACATAAATGTTTCAATTTAATAGGTTTGACAATATGTATAATAACATGTATCTTTCATTTTAATATCATGCAGAACAATTCTGTTGTCCCAGAAATGCCACGTGTTAAACTTATTTTCCTCTTCCTTTCCTCAGAATCTCTGTTGACCACTGTCTTTTTATATATGTTACAAATACTTCTATTTCTAGAATAATAATATCTATGATGCCTAGTTGCATTTCCCCTTTATGTTTGTTCATCCTTCAATCTTGAGGATTTTGGGATGGTGATGTCCACTCTGTATCAGATTGAGAGGGAGCTTAGATCCCATGAGTCAAATGGATGGAACTGTCCTGCTTACAGTAGATACTTTCTGCAAAGTGTGACATTTTAATACAGGGTTATAGAGACAGGGGCTTAATCCTCCACAACTGTTATCTCTTCTCAGTCATGCTAATAAAGTGAAGGTTAGAGTTGTAATGTTGATAAAATTTATCCGTTATGTGTTAGTCAAGATGTATAATGTAATGGATTCCTTTAGTAGACTACCTACTGATAGATATTTCAAAATTTGCTTGCATCACTTTATTTCTTTCACATAGCTTTTTCATATCTTCCTAATTCCTGTTTTTCCCAAATGCTCTCCAGTAAATATTTCTGTATTAAGTTCATGAGTTATTGTCAGGGGGAGAGAGAAAGACAGGGAGACAAAGGCTGGGGTAGAGGGAAACAGAATGAGGAAATTTTTTGGCAGAAATATATTTTTTATGACAAAACAATACATTAATACATAATTATATTATTAATTTATATCTTTATAAGTTATTTTATTAACATATCACTGAAACAAATTTAGAATTTGTTAAAAATTTCTTTTTCTATGTGTATTCATGAGACAATGTAAGTTGTCTGAATTTATGCAATAATTGGAATTTAGCTTAATTTTATATATTTTACTCTAGAATTCTGAGTCAAATGTGCATGTTTTTTTCTCTAACCCCAGAATTACGAAGCTGTTTATTCTATGTATTAGAAACATGTTTCACTTAGATTTGTGAGAGCCTATCTGGGAAAATAAAGACATCTGGTTTTCTTCATGTTCCAGGAATTTAAGCTGATTCGTACATTCCTTTCTTGTCATATGAACACCTTAGTATGACATAATATTAGCATGTCTCACATTATGGATATAAATCATTTATAGGTCACTTAAAGCAGCCTAACCCAATGACTGGCATATATGTTACTCATTTAAACCCTGGAAAATACCAGGTCCATTGAACTAAGAATAGTTCAAACACCTTGGTATATTTTGAAGGAATTATAAAAGTTACCATGCTGAAAACTAATTATGGATCTTGGATTTAATTGTTGGATTTAAGGCTTGCAGTTCTTATATAGGAGCTTTTTTATTTTATTTTTTTCTTCACACTCCACTGAATGAGAAGCAGTCTGATGACATAGGCCAGAATATCAGAAATCAATTATTACTTAGGCAAATTTCATGATTTAATTCTTTTGGTAATAACTTATAAATAATTTTATTAGTGATCATTGGGTGATATTTATTTCATCATGATTTTAGAGACTATAAAAGAAAATATAGTATATTAATGAAATGGCCCTATATATTTTGACAAAAATAAGTCTGAAAAACCCATCAGAGGACTTTGCAAGTATAATGAACATATGAAGAAAGAAACATATATTGTCATTAGGTTAAAATTTGATCAATTATGATTGTACAAAAAGCTGCAAAAGCCAAAATAAGCAATTTATTGAAATGCATTTCAAGAAAGATACCTGAAAATAAAAATGATATTTCACTGCTTTTGTTTGCAAATAGGGAGCATCTACCTCCAGAAATTTCTGTTGCCCTGTTCACTAGTATTCCTGAAGGAGTAATGGAAAAACATCATTGCCAGGAAAGAGCATAAAATCCTTTGGTATGATATGCTTTCCTGTAAGACAAGATGAAATGTGAGTTTAATTTGTCCCAATCTGCAAATATTTTTAAATTACATAATTTTCACACCTGCTTCATTTTTAATATTTAATACAATATTGTGTTGTGAATGAGTTTGCATACATTTTATAATTATAACCATTAAGTAAAGGCATTTTATGCATTTTATAGCAAATATAAGACTACTACTCAGATTTGTGCTTTCTACTATAACACTTTTGCATTTAAAAATCCCAATATTCATTTGTGCTTGTAAATTCTAAGATAATATAATATGAGAACAGGATGTAGAAAATTAATAAAAAAGGAACTAGCAAAATAAATATTTAAATTGTTAGATGTTTTAAAAGACTAGTTAAGCCAACAAATGTATGATACAATTTTTCCCTTTAATTTGCATAAGGAGATTCATCCACTGGGCACAACTGCATTGTCACTGCTGATAACATAAATGCCTGGAATTTCATGTTTCCCTTTCAAGAAACAAAGATGAAGATTTATTTGAGAGGACTCGATTTTCACAGGATAGTGCCTTGAGGACTGTAAATAGAACCAGGAATGTCAGGGTTGCTGTCAGATTTGTATACAATCAAGATTCAGTTGAAGAATGTGACTGAAGTTACTACATTTATATTGATGGGTTTCAGGGCTGATTTTCAGTTATAAGTCTTACTATTTTTAATATTTTTAGAAATTTATTTCTTTACTCTGTTAGGAAATTTGGGACTGGTTGTATTGGTCATTAGGGATTCCTGGCTCCACACATGCTACTACTCTTCTATGTTGTGGGCTTTATTGAGATAACCAATATATTAATTGTCTTGATCTCCTATGTCGTCATTCTAATGGCTATTCTGAAGATGCGTTCTGTTGGAGACAGAAATTCTTTTCCACCTGTGTCTCTTACCTAACTGTAGTGTCAATTTCTCATGGAACAATCCTCTTCATGTGTGGGAGACCAAGTTCTACCTATGCTTTGGAACATGATATGCTAGTTTCTATTTTTTACACTATTTTGATTCTTATGCTGAATCCCATCATCTACAGTTTAAGGAACAAAGATGTTAAAAAGGCAATGAAAAAAAATGTCCCCCCAATCCTGGAGTCTGGGATGGTGATGTGCACTCCACCCCCAACTGAGAGGGGGCTTATAGGTCACGGGGAAGATGGATTGGATTATCCTGCCTGCAGCTGCAGACTCTCTCCATTCCCTGGGATGACCGTTGTCCATCATCATCTCCCCGCCAATTGTCCTGGTGAGTCCAATGAGCTGTAGAGTAAGAGTTGCCAGTTGTCCTGGGTGGGTCCAAGGAGCTGTAGAGTAAGATTTGCAGCTCCACTGAAATTCCGAACCCAGCAATAGACATATTGTGATTCAAGCAATGAAGAAATTACAACATTGATGTGGAGCCAGTGGGCACTGGAGGCTTGGGGGCAGGGAGAGGAAAAAGCAGTTGTAATACAGGAGCTTTTTCCAGACTTGGGAATTGTCCTGAGTGACACTGCAATGACAGATATAGGCCATTTTATATCATCATATAACATGCAGAACTGTGTGGGAGAGAGTGTCGTCTACAATGTGAACTATGATCCATGCTTAATGGCAAAGCCCCAGGATGTGTTTATCAATTTCAATTAATGTGCCATACTCATGAAGGATGTTTATGTGGGAGGTTGTGGGAGGTATGGGAGGTGGGGCATATGAGAATCCCTATATTTTTTTTGTGTAAGATTTATGTAATCTAAGTACCTTTTTAAAAAATTTAAAAAATTTTTTCAAAGAAATTCATTTTACCATTGACTAAAACTGAAGATTTTCGATTTCAATCCATTTCTCTATGGTCAGAAATTAAGGAAGAAAATGTCTTATTTTCAATTAGCAGTGTTTACATATTTTAGATTATTTCCAAAGAAGGCATTAATATGTCTTCCAATGCAACATTGAGTGATCTGTATGCCAATGATTATGTTAAAACTTATCATATTAAATATTCTTTGATTAATTTATATTGACATTGTTAGTCTTTGTGTAATTTGGTTTTCACTTACTATAATCATAGATGTCCTCAGGAGAAAATGGCTTGGTATAATCTCACATCGTTTTAGTAAATCCTCAGCACTGTTTCTGAAGTTAATTTCCCATTCTGGACTCATTAATGTTACCTCCCTTGCCTCAGGTGCTCTTTCATTTTCAGATTCCTCTAACTCTCTGGATATGCCTTTTGCACTATTTGGTTCAGCATGATAAATATTTATTCCAATATTTCCTTCTCACTGTCCAATTACAGAAACTAATTCAATCCATTCTGAAACACCCAAAATTATATTGCAATAATATGGTAATGTTTATTAAGTATAAAATTAAGGTTCAGGAAAAACAAAATATAGTTTAAAGAATAACTTTCAACTAAGTGCTATTTACAGATGGAACAAGAGCTGTAATGCTAGACTTTTTTCTAGGAATAAGGATGGTTCTCCTGTGAATGTACCATAGCAATCTCATGAAAACAAGATAATCAAAGAGACAATTCTTAAGTCTGAATTTGAGATCTAATTCAATAATTTTCAGTACACCATTTTCTAATCAGTTATGTAAAGAGAACTCGTATATATCTATTGGAACAAACACATGTTTGTTTAAATCTGTACACAAAAGTCCTCTTTAAAAACAAATTTTCGGAGACAAAATACTAAGTATAATGCGACTATCATATTTTACAAAGGAATTATGCTATTAGAAACCACAGGCCCTTGAAACTTACCTAATTTATCATGATCTTTTGAGTTGTCTTTTTCTCTGATAAAGAATAAACTACTTCGAAATTGTTTCTAAATACTCATCTCTTACAAAAATTAAAATCTTTTCAGGACTCCAAGATCATTTACTGTTTGTGTCTTTTCAAATCAGTTCTTCAAACTATTAGCAAAATATTAGTCATGGTTGTACCCTTGTTTATCAGTTTAGTTACTCTTTCAAATTAAATAAAATAATGTTTCTAGGGGAAAAGAAGGAATTAGCATTTGGACCAAGGATGCACTCATTTATGCCTATCAATATCTGAATAATAATTCAGTCAACCAGTTAGACAGCTTGATATCAAATTAATCTGCATGATAATTGCACAAAGCCCTTTTTTTCTAGTAAAGTAGAACCACAATGTTGTTATTAAACAATGTTCATGAATTAATATTCAATAAATAAATATGGAAAAATGACATATTTAACCCAAGTTATTAACTTCTCACTCTTCATATTTCAGCTCAATACCTGTCCATCAATAAAGAATTCCATGACTTTCTTTCCTCCCATTTTCTCTCTTGGTTTAATCACTTAACACAGTCATCTTTTAATATTTGTTGATATGAAAGTTTGATTACTATCTAGAACTACCACTAAATTGAAATTGTAATTGCTTTAATGTGGAATTTTGTCTGTCCACACAATTGCATCCTCTGGGCATAATGTAGTTCCTTGAGCATATAATTTACTTAGAACATATATATATATGTTTAATGAATTATCAGTCAAGAAATAAGTAATAGTTAATAGCAATATTAAGCACTTCTATGCAGCTTACTAGTTACTGGACATGTATTATGTTTTATGTATATTAATTCATTATATTCTCATAACACTCCAAGAGATAAGTCTAATATTACCGATCATCATCTTAAATCACAGATGAAAACAATAGAGGCATATATTCTTTATGTAATTTGTTTAAAGGCACTTAGCTTATATGAGTGATACCAACATTCAAAATTAATTTTCCTGACTACAGAGTCCCTATTTTTAAGTGCTTTAATATATAGAATGGAAGAACAAAATTATCTTTTCACTTTGTTCACTGATTATCAGGCCTTCAGACCATACTTTTTTTTGAAATAATGAAGGTGTTCATTAAGTGAGTGGTAGAAATAAGAGAAAAATATATGCTTTTTAAGAATTATGGATAATTGTTTTCACTGGGTTTCACAAATCACTCAGATAGTTGATATATAGAGAATTTGCAGGTTTTTACCCTGGGTAATCAATAAGATGAAGAAGATAGAAATAGAAGTAGAAGCAGAAAGAGAAAAAAATTAAAAAGTTAAAGGAGAGGGATGAAAAGGGAGAGTAAGCATAGAATTAGAAGTTGACGTATATGCAGAAAAAGAAGAAAGAGGAGAAAAAAGGAGAAGAAAAAAGAGGAAAGGGGTGGAAAAGAAGAAGAATATTTGGAAAATCAAAGTGAATGAAATCAGTTATACTTATAATAAACCTGAGGTTCCATTACATTTTCAAGGCACAAAACTAGTACCCCAGAATGATACTATACTGGCAAGTGGAAAGGTATACAGAAAGGAGATAAATGAAACAACTACACTAGTTAAAATTTTAAAGGGATAGTAGAACTTCCACTTCTACTTTGAATGAGGAAATCTGCATAAAATATTGCTCCAACTCTAACAATTTTTAAAAAGCCAGATAATGTAAAAAAATAAAAAAAATCATATCTTTTCATGAATCCACCAGAGAGTTGAGGTTGCAAACACCCAAGCAATTGGAATTCCAAAGAGGTTCTGGACCCTTGAAAAGTAGTTGTGAGAAATGAACCTTTTCAACTTAGAGGGTAGAAGAATGAGTTGGCCATCATATAAGCAGGTAATAAGAAGTCAGCTAAATTATAAATAATTAGTAAAGCCATGTCTGGGTTAGAGTGCCAGATGGAAAAAGAAATGAAACCTAGAAACCAAAGGTTTCTATTTACTCTCATTCTTTTCTTCAGGTCTCTACCAAATGTTCATGATAAAGATTGAAGATGCTTGAAGGAGATGTTCAGACAAAGTCACCTTGTACTCCACAAAACACCAAATATCTTCTCTAACCCAGTGAGGGACTGCTATCATTTTGCCAATTAAATCTTTATTCTTCCTTTAGTTTGCCCTAAGAATACATAAGATCTACTGTACTGCTTAATCACAGAACTGCTCCTGCATTCTGAGAGCATCCAAACCATGACAGAAATTTCTTCCTTATATCCTTACCCTAATTATCCAACCAGGGCCATCATAGGTTCCTTCGAATATCCTCTTACTTAGAAACTGCACATTTCCTCATGACACGTGTTCTTCCTAACTGTATTGATTAATAAAGCTACCTTGCTTAAACCTAGACTTGTCTGAGTGGTCTTTGACTAAAGAGCAATAACAATTGCTAACTTAAAATTTCTAATTGAGAGGATAAAATTCATGCACAGATGTATGTGAAATATCATCAAGTATGCATACCTTAAGTTTGAGTTCAATGAAAGGTTAGAAATAAAATAATTTTTAAAAATACACATAGACATACACAATATGAAAAACAAAGAAATCAGTCAACACGATCATCAGTAGAGTCAATATTACTGAGAAAAGAATGAGTGAAGTTGAAGATAAGCCAATGAGAATTTTCCAAGCAAAAAGAATGCTAAAAAAGAGTGGAAAAAGTATCCAAGAGATGTTGGACAATATATACAGTTTTATTATCCATGTAGTTAGAGTTCAGCAACAAGAATAGAGAGGGAATGGATCAGAAGAAATATTTAAGGAGATAATTATAAAAACTTTTCCAAAAATAAGGAAAGATATCAAATCATAGGGTCACAGATGTCAGCAAACCCTCAGGAAGGATAAACACAGAAGCAAATCAGTCAACAATAAAACACATGAAGATTTGTCAAACTCATTGAAAAAAACAAAGATAAGTATGCAATTATGAAGGCAAAATTACACTGCCTTTTATTAGAAACTCTAGTGAAGTCTGCCAACAAAATATCCCTCTCAAAAAATCCTTGTCTCTGTTAATGCTGTTTAATATAATAAAGTATTGTATTATATGGTTACAACTCTGATAAAAGTATATCATTTTGTAGAAAAAATGTCATATGATAAAGTGGTGATGAAGAATGTGAGCTCTAAAGTCAGTATGTCTGGGTTCCAATTTGAGCTTGTCCTTTAAACTGTTGCCTGCTCATGAACAAGCAGTGAAACCTCTGTGCCCCAGTTTCATCATTTGCAAAATTCAGCCCTTCAAATATATTTGTTGAGGCACTCTTCTTTGTGCCATGGATACAGCTTTGAATATAATTTGTAAAAATCTTGTGCTGATACAGCTTTCCATATAGAAGAAAACAGAGTATAAACAAAAGACATAAGCAATATATATAGAATGTTAGATGGGCATAACTGCTATGGAAAAGAGATGCAGCATTGATGAAGGATAGGGTATGTTGAATTTTCAATAGGGTGTGAGTGATGGTTTTAAGAAGAAGAGAATGAGAAAAGACCCATGCAGTTATCGAGGTGGAGAGAATTTCAGCAAAAATAGAAATAAATGGGAATATTTCAGGTGGCAGCAGACCTAATATGTATAGGGAATAGTGGAGGGCATGGCCACTCCAAAGTGAGTGCGATAGGAGAATTGGTGGCAAGATCATGTTGGACCTGTAGACTCTAAGAATTTTGATTTTTACTCTTAATGTGATGGAAACTCTTCTAGGTTTTGTGAAACAATCTTTTTTTTTTAATATACTTTATTTTTAAAGAAATTTAAATTACATAAATATTACACAAAAAATATAGGAAATTCCCATATGTCCCCCTCCCAAATTTTCCCAGATCAACAACATACTTCATTAGTGTGGTAAATTTGCCACAATTGATGAACACATCTTGGAGCATTGCCACTAAGTGATGATTATAGTTTACATTGAAGTTTACTCTCTCTCCTGCACATTTTTGCAAGTAATTACAAGATATACAATGGTCTGTATCTGTCATTGCAATGTCATTAAGGATAATTCCCATGTCTTGCAAATGCCCCCAAATTACATTTATTTTTCCTCTCCCTCCCCGCAGAACCTCCAGTGGCCACTGACTCTACATCCATGATAAAGTTTTTCCATTGCTCGGATCCCAACAAATCTTCAGTAGAAAAACTGCAAGTCTACTCTAGTCCATTATCCATTCCCCAATCCTGAGGAATCTGTGATGAAGACACCACTCCACCTCTAAATGAGAGGGGTCTTAGATCCCAAGGATCAGATGGATGGGACTTTTTTCCTTGCAGTTGAGGACTCTCTCTTTTCCTTGAGATGGTCCTTGTCAGTCATCATCTTCTTTTTAGAGGTTTTAGGTGAGAACAATGAACTAGAGATTAGATGTTGCAAGTCTGTTGAGATTCAGGGCCCCACTGGCACATGGACTGCCCCCAAATTTAAATCTCTTGGACATACACTTATCAATTTAGTATTTACTATAGGTTCAAATAGAGGGGCAGCAGAGCCATGTGTAGGGAAACCACAACTAAATCCAACTTTATCACACTGGGGAGCATAAAACCAAAATTGGTTCCACTGGCAGGGCACCAAACTCTTGAGCTGTCTGCCCTGCCTATAGTTTCTGGATGTCTCCAGACCCCTCAAGAGCCCTGTTATTTGATATAATATTTACTTTGGTTGTCTATGAGTTCCTGCTGAGATGTGCATAAGCATAACTGCTAAAATGACCTCTCCACTCACTTTGAAGTCTCTTAGCTATATAAACTCATTTGCCTTTAAACTTTCTCCCTTTTAGTCTAGGTCTTTTTTCAGTTGCATTGCTAGTTGGTTCTTGGTAGTAGTCCCTTGGTGTCAGGGAGGCTCATCCCTGGAATTCATATCCCATGCTGGGGGGAAGGTAATGCATTCATAAGTTGAGTTTTGACTTAGAGAGGGCCACATTTGAGCAAAAGGTCTCTCTAGCCTCTGCATTGAGGCTAGACTAAAGGTGTATAAGACAGAAAACAGGAAGACAATCTAGAAGACATGGCAATCATTTAAAGACTGATATGATGGTTCTTTTTGCCAGGATAATAACAGAAGAGATTTTGAGAAATAGTCACACTCTAAATGTATTCTGCACAGCAAATCAATATAACATCCTGATAGCCTCATTGGGAAGTACATGACAAAGAGAAAATACCAGGATGAGTCATAAGTCTTTGCATGAAGAAGTAGGAGGATGGCTTTCCATTACCTGAGAATAAATTTTACCTATTGCTAGAATCTACCTGAGTGTTACCTTGTGAAAATGAAGTATGTTACTTATATACCAAAAGACCTTTGTATATTGCCTGGAACTCAGTAGGTGCTCAATAAATATAATCTGTTTTTACCATTATTATATAACCTCAATCATTTGCAAATAAAAACTCAGTTCTATATTTTTAATCATTTTCAAGTTGTTCAATCATCACAATATATATAATTTTGAAATACTATCATGAAAAAAAATTAAGTCAAAAATATTTCAGACTACATCTTACATAAAATATAATATGCACTTAAATAAGGAAAGTAGAGGGGAAATATAAATCCTGTTATGTTTTCACATTTCAAAAAGCTTATGTTACATTTATTTAACAGCTTCATAAATGCTTTTTAAAATATAAAAGGACAGTTTCTTCTAAATTCAATTAAACGAGAAGCATTTCCTTAATTACTGTATGAAAAAATAGAAAGTCTGTTCGTCATTATTGCTAACACAAACCAGCAAGATAAATTTCCTAAATTATAAAAATATACATAAATGAATGCAAGGCGAGCACAGTTCTTAAAAAACAAAAAGTGTAAGGGACCTAAAAATATAAGAAAAGACTCAATGGATACACATAAATGAGATATTAGTTTAAAATTTATGAGATGTCACTAAATTTGGATTCATAATCATTTATTAGCTTTGCAACATTTCTTTATCAAAATTCTTAAAACAAATGAACTAATCATTTAACTCAAAAATTTTTAAAGAGTTTAAATTTACAGAAATCAAGAAAAAGGAAATGATATTTTAATCATACTAAAATTAAACAAAGAAATAATAATTCTGTAGCTTGTTGATGAATCACAAAATGGTCAGGTTTTGAAATGGTTAGTAGGTAAACACATAGGATACAAAATTACATGCAGATATTTTATCTAATGAATTGATTAAAGCCCTGGAAGATAAGGTTCTTGTTTTCACTGCAAAACAAGAAAACATTCTTCTCCCCAGTGTAACAACAAAGAATTACCAAAGTTTATAGTGACAAATGGAAAAGAAAAGGCTGCAAAATAGCAATGGAAAGTGATAAAAATTATATATATATGTAATATATACATACATATACACAAAATTTATTCTAGAAGACAATGAAAAAGTCTTAAAGGTTTTAGGATTTTTGTATTTTCTTTAATAAAGTATTGACCAAACCCACCTCAATATTCAGATAATTTTCCTATAACTTAATTCTATCATAATATTTTACATAGCTCTAAGCTATTTTATCTTAATGAAAAATATTAGCCAAAATATTTCTAAAACGCCAGTGTACATTTTCATAACAAAAACTATTGTGTACTTAGTATTTTCAAGCATGTAAGCATTCTGATGATTCTGGTCAAAATTTATTAGTACTGCATTCAATTTTATATATCCATCATCTAATTTGATCTTTTAGACTGTGTGGATTTAGAATTATTTCTCATATACTGTTGAACAGACTAGATTTAAAATTTCAGGGTCTTACTAAGGTATGTATAGCTAGATGGCAGGTCTAGAATCTAAACTCTGGATTTTTCATTCTAAGCAATATTCTTTAAAACTGCACTATATTTCTTCTCTACAGACTAAATTACTTCTGAAACTGCTTTTCATAATAAAATTCACTGACATTGTAATATGCATGGGGATATTTATGACAAAATTAGAAGAATAGTAATACATTTTTTTTTCCTGTTGTTGTACAATACTTGTCTTTAAAACACATGCATTTAAACTACAGGTATAACAAACATTTCATGGCTTCCAATTACTATGTGGATTTCTTAAAACATATTAATGGAAATTTTCTACATAATATGCAATCAAATAGAATATGGTTCAAAAGAATTTGAATCTAATTAAAGGATGCTTCTGGATTTAGAGAATAAATTCTCAAATAAGAAAGAAAGGAAAGATTTATTTAATTGTTCATCATTAATGTATTTTCAACTGCTTAGGACACTTTATCTTCTGCATGATTCTAATGGGATCTTTTCTCAACTCTTTATTCTTAAGACTTTATTCTTAAGAGGCCACTTGGTCCTTTTCCAAGAAGTATGACTTCTTTGGTTTTAAATACTTAAAAATTGTAATGCCCTAAAAGACAGTGACTCCTAGAAGATGTGAGGCACACTTAGAGAAGGCTCTGGCTTTCCTGAAGTGGAATTAATTTACAGAATATAGGTAAGAACGGACCTGAAGGACACAGAGATTGTGAGGAGAAATCATTACATTTAAACATAATGAATAGATATGATTTCAGTTTCACAAGTGTCAGTGCAGGACAGGGCTAAAGTTGGGGTTAAGTTACAGAAAATGTGGTAGATTTCATTGGAATTGCAGAAATGTGAACTGTTCATGTAAAGAACATTAACAAAGGATTCAGTAAAGCCAATCATGTACAACTCAATGATAAGGCACAAAAGAGTTTCATGGACATAACAACTGGGTACTGAAAAGGTTTGCAGATTGCAACATTAAAAAGAATAAGAAAAATTTATTGAAACAGAAGACCAACAAATTCATCTGGGTGACACATCCAATGAATGAAATATACTTGTTGGAAGTCAATAAGTTCGCTAAGGATTTAGGTGTGATATCCGTTAAGTAATTGAAGTCAAAGAATGACAGGTGACTTAGGAAAAAGTACATATAGCATCTATGGTCAAGTGATTTTTGGCAAACTGGTAAGACCCACCAAGATGGCTCAGAAGAGTCTATTCAACAAATTTTGCTGGGTGAACAGGATATCCATAGCCAAAAGAAAGAAAGAGGACCCTTATCTCATACCTTATATAAACATTAACTCAAAATGGCTCAAATACCTAAAAATAAACCTAGAACCATAAAGCTCCTAGAAGAAAATGTAGGAAAATATCTTCAAGTCCTGGTGATAGGTTCTGGATTCTTTAAACTTATACACTGACAGCATGAGCAAGGAAAGAAAACATGGATAAATGGGACTTCCTCAAACTTAAATGCCTTTGTGACTCAAAGGACTTCATCAAGAAAGTGAAAATGCAGACCACTCAATGGGAGAAAATATTTGGAAACCATATATCTGATAAGGGTTTGCTTTCCATTCTATATAAAGAGATCATACAACTCAACAATAAAAGAGAAATAAATCTAATTTAAAACTGGGCAAAAAACTTAGACATTTCTCCAAAGAGGAAATACAAATGGTCAAAACCACATGAAAAAATATTCACTATCACTAGCTATTAGGGAAATGAAAATCAAAATGACAATAAGACATCTCACACCTCACAGAATAGCCATTAGTTTAAAAGAAAAAACACACGCAAAACAGAAAACAATAAGTTCTGGAGAGCATGTAGAGAAGTAGGAATGCTCCTTCACTGTTGGTGGGGTTGTAAAATGGTGGAGTCTCTGTAGAAGGCAGTTTGGCAGTTCCTCAAGAAATAAATTTAGAACAGCCATATGATCCAACAATTCCTCTGCTGTAAATATACCCAGAAGAACTGAAAACTGTGATGTGAACAGACACTTGCACAACAATTTCATAGTGGCATTGTTCACAATTGCCAAGAGATGGAAACAACACAAGCATCCACCAACCAATGAATGGATAATCAAAATGTGGTATATAAGTGTAATAGGATACTATGCTGCAGTAAGAAGTCATGAAATTGGGACATATATGATAACGTGGATGAATCTCAAAGATATTTTGCTAAGTGAAATAAACCAGACACAAAAGGACAAATATTGCATGGTCTCACTAATATGAACTAAATACAAATAAACACATGGATTTAAAACCTATAGTATAGATTTATTAGGAGATAAAAGGAAATCAGAGAAGGTGTACTGATGCTTAATGTATGTAGAATTTTTAATTAACTTCACTGTAAAAGTGTGGACATGGATAAGGGTGTGAAGCTGGAGATCCAGGAAAATTATCATTATCATCCCTGCATTCTTCAGCAGAGTAATCAAGTATATCAAGAGAAACAGCATGAAAAGGATGTGTAGGATGTCTTCAGAATCTGTTAATTTCAAAAGATCAACTCAGGCACATTTCTGTTATTCCTACTTCCCATAATAGCTTTCGAGTGTTGTAATCTTTTGTGAGATCAAAGGTGATGCTTAGTATGAATGACTTCAAACATTCTTTGTTTATATGAAAAATCTGGAATTTTTAAAAAATTACTTTACTGATTCTAAAAATTTATAATAAAAGTAGTTTGCAAAATGTGAAAGAAAAAATCTTTGTTTGACTACCATTTAAATATTAGGTATAAATCATTTAGATATTATATAATAGAAAATTATATATATTGCATAATTAGAGTGAATTTGACACTGTTATAATATTTCTTTTTATTAATACATTTATTAAGATAAGAATATCATATCATAGCTATTTCTATTGTATACATTTTATAGATGAGAAAAAGTGTACAAAAAGTGAAGTAACTTATACAGAGCCACACTATTATGTGTTGGCCCTGTGAATCTACAGAGATTGGTTGAGTCCAGAGATCACGCTCAGAACACTAAGTTCTTACTTATAAAAAATTTCAGACAACCAGAAAAAAATTTGCTAGATATGTAATAAACAATAATAGAAAGTTTTAATTACTATTTTTCCTGTGCTCTTTATCTAATAAAAATACAAAATTAAAAATTTAAGTCTTAGACCACTTTACTGGGTCCTGTTATTCTTATAGTGTATATATCCCTATTAATTTCTAGAGGATATATTTTTTAGTGATTATATATATCAAATTTATCCCCAAATTATGTATAATGATATGGAAATTGCTGATTCCATCAATTCTATATATGCATTTCCACAATCCTGATATTATTAAGTAAGGCCTAAATGATATGTGTATATATATGGATGGTCTTTTAAAAACGTCCTCATTATTTTTAGGTAAACTGAAATGATTTACTTTCAGAATAGTACTCTTTTCTACCCCCACTATCTTCCTAAAAATTGTGCTCAGTTCTATCCAAAGTAATTTACAGATATAATGCAATCCTAATCAAAATTCCAACAACTTTCTTCAAAGAAATGGAAAAGTCAATCATGAACTTTATTTGGAAGGTTAGGGCACTGAATAGCCAAAACCATCAGAAAAAGAAAAACAAAGTTAGGTGACTCTGAATTACTGATCTCAATACTCACATTGAAGCCATAAGAATCAAACAACATGGTACTGGCACAATGAGTGACATATAGACCAATAGAAACCAACCTCACTTTTATGGTATCTGAATTTTTGTACAAGGGTGTCAGGTACACTCAATTGAGAAAGATTAATCTTTTCAATAAATGGTGCTGGCAAAACTGTATGTCCATATCTAAAATAATTAAAGCAGACCCCTGCCTCACACCATATAAAATATCAACTCAAAATGGGAAAAAGACCTAAATATAATAACAAGAACTATAACAGTCCTAGGAGAAAATATAGCTAAGCATCTTCAAGACCTTATGTTAGACTTTCTTAGATCTTATACCCAAAGAACAAACAACAAAAGAAATACCGATAAAAGGAAACTCATCAAAATTTAAAAATTTTTGCCTCTATGAATTTATAATGAAAGTGGAATGAAAACCTACACAATGGGAGAGAATATTTGGAAACCATATATGTAATAAGATTTAATATCCAGAATATGTAAAGAAACCTAAAATTCAATACCCAAATAACAAACAGCTGATTTAAAATATAGGCAAAAGACTTGAATAGACACTTGTCCAAAAAATATTCACCAATGACCAAAAATCACATGGAAACATGCTCAACATCATTTGATATTATTCAAATGCAAATCAAAAAACCACAATGAGATATCATTTTACACACATTAGAATGGCTACTATTGAAATAATTGAAAATTCTAAGTGTTGGAGAGGATGTAGAGAAAGAAGAACACTCATTCAAAACTGGTGGGAGACAGGTTGGTGGTTCTTCAATCTGAATTGTAATTCAGAAAATGAGACAGAATTACTATATGATGCAGCAATCCCACTTTTAGGTATATATGCAAACAAATTGAAAGCATGGACTAGAGAAGATATTTGTGCATCAATTTCCATAGCAGAATTTTTCAAATTGCCAAAGGATGGAAGTAACCAAGGCACTCATCAACTGATGAATGGATAAATTGTTATATATTCATAGTGTGAAATATTATTCAGCCATACAAATGAATGAAGCACTTAAAGATGCAACAACATGGATGAACCTTAAAGACAGTCTTTTGTGAAATAAGCCATAAACATAAAGACAAATATTGTATGATCTCACTGATATGAATTCATTAGAATAAGAAATTTTAGAGAATCAACTAGATTATAGATTACCAAGGGCCAAGGTGGGATTAGAGAATGGGTTCTTTAATTCTTAAATTTTATTTGGCATTATGAAACACTTTTCATAATTGATAGTGATGGTAGCACATTTTGAATGTAATTAACAGCATTGAACTATATATCTGAATATAGCTTAAAGGGGAAATTTTAGGTTCTATATAAGTTGCTAGAATAAAAGTTTATAGAAAAACAAAAATCAGGAAAGATACTTTAAATTTAGTTTTAATTTTTTACATGTATTTAATGTTTAAAGAAGTATATGTCCCCTCCCTCCATATCTTTCCTTTGAAGGAAGGAAGTGTTTTCTTATCACAGTGTGCATTTGAGGTTTACCCAATCCATCATACTGTATAGGATACAAGACTTTGTTCTGTTTTCTCTGAGAACAGATAACTAAACTGTGGGCCACCAGAAAATGAGATTCATCCATGTTTCTGTATAGATATGTAGTTTCATTTTATTGATAGGTAGTAGCAGTTCATAATATGAATATAACTCAATTTGTTTATTCATGACCACTTGGGGAACACTGAAGAAAAATGTTTTAATCCCTCATGTATAAATACTTTGGTGTGGTAAGTATAGTCTAAACTTCACAATATGTTCCCATGGTCATAGCATTTTCAAAATTTGCTGAACCATATTATGTCTTTTCACCAATGGATGAAAGTTCTAGTTGTTCCATATCCTAACCAATACTTGGTGTATTAGTCAGGGTTCTCTAGGGAAACAGAATAGACAGGAGATATGTGTCAATAATATGAGATTTTATAAGAGTCTTTCATGTGACTGTGGGGATGCAAAATTCCACTTTACACAGGCAGGCTGCAAATCAGGGGCTCTGAAGATAGTTGAATGAAGGTCCTTGATGAGTTTCCAGGAGATGTTGGTTGTTCAAATATGAGCTGGGAAATTCTGAATGCTGAAATCACTTTCCCTTTTAAGGCCTTCAACTGATTGGATAAAGCATCACTCATTGCTGATCGCAATCTTCCTGGTTGATGTACATGTAATCAGACATCTATGTACTAAACTTACCACTGACTAGAGTGTATAAATGTCCTTGTATTACAATTAGCCTAGTGCTTGCTTGACCAAACAACTAGGCACAATTACGTGGCCAAATTGACACATTGACCTAACCATCACAGTCTACCCCTTGTCAACTCAGCAAACATACACAGTATTTTAAACCATATTTAGATTCTAAGTAAAAACAAGAAAAGACTGCATATATATAACAATGTTCAACTCTCCTGCATACAACAGAAAAGCATTAATTCTCTACAGAATAAGGTGCAAGTCCTTGGGTAATAATCACTCTTAAAATTGACATAATAAAATATTATGACATGAAAGGATAAAACTTGTCATATGATAAGGGAAAAGTTTGGGGAAGAAAATAAAGAAATTTGTTTTGTGTACATATACAATCATACTCATTAAAAAGCAAGGAAGAAAGATTCATGACAATTACAGCCCTCATTTCTGTAACTGGTCATGTGATCAAAGTTCATATTTTATCACTATGTTTTTCCACTATCCATTCCATGCTCCCATTACTCTTGGAAAGCACTTCAGCTAACCATGGTTCTTTGCCTTGTGGGGTGACCCAAACTTTCATTCCTGAAGAATCTGGGCCATTGTTAGTTCTGCTTGGATTGGGTTGTTGCACTCCATTGACTTTAATCACAGGGCATGGCAGTACTAGGAGATGCCCTAGAGGATCTCCTGTATTTCAGGCAAACTCTTCTTTACTCGCATTATGCAGATTCAGTTCTATTTCTCCTTCCTAGGTTTGATCACCCCAGCCAGTACAGTAATTCCATTTTTTGCCTGTTGTTTTAGAAGTAAGAGGTGACCAAATTGGCCAGGAGGCAGTCTTAACTTCGAGTTTGATGGAATCATTGTTGTGTTCCCTGGTGGTAACACTCCCCCTTTTGGGACTAAAACCTGTAGACCACCAGAGATTATGGTTGCAGGGACAGAAAGCAAACATTTCCTAGTGGATCACTAGGGTTAATAGTGAGTGGTGCCACTCCCGTTTCCACCCCTTGATTCCTGGACCCAGGAATCCTGTTTATTGGAAAACAAAACCATAGACTGGATGCTGATTTAGAGCATACACAGTCTCCTGGAGAACACAGCCCCAGCCCTGCAAAGTATTGCCACCTAGTTGGCACTGTAATTGAGTCTTCAAAAGGACGTTCTACCATTCTATTGACCCAGCTGCTTCAGGGTTATGGGGAACATGCTAAGACAAGTTTATTCAAAGGGCATGTGCCCATTCCTACACGTCATTTGCTGTGAAACGGATTCCTTGATCAGAAGCAATGTTATGTGGAATGCCATGGCAATAGATAAGACACTCAGTAAGTCCAAAGTTGGTAGTTTTGGAAGAAGCAATGCATACAGGAAATGCAAACCCATATTTGGAGTTTGGGTCTATTCTGGTTAAAACAAATCACTGCCCCTTCCATGGTGGAAGTGGTCCAATGTAGTCAACCTGCCACCAGGTAGCAGGCTGGCCACCTTGAGGAATGGTGCCATTTCAGGGGCTGAGTATGGGTCTCTGCTGCTGGCAGATTGGAGTTTGGCTGGTACATGCCTCAGGGCTGGGAGGAGGTCCAAGCTCTCTGGGGCAGGCCAGAGGCTAGGCAGTGCAGGCTTCAGTTTGGCTGTTACCCACCTCAGGGCTGGAAAGAGGTCCAGACTCCCTGGGGCAGGCAGGAGGCTGGTTAATAAAAAGTTGACAAGGTGTGGTCTCCACAGTGCAGGCCATTGCAGGTTTATCTGGTAAAGTCTCAGCAGAATTTAGGGTTCCAGTGTCCCCACCAATATTATCATCATCCCATATGTCTCTATCCCAATTCTCTGGGTTCCACTCCTTTCCAATCAATACCTTCACTTTAACCACAGAATCCCTGCGGAGTTGAGATTTAGTTTCCTTTGTTACTCTGTATGCATACAATGAGAGTCTGAGTTTGGTTCTCATATCTCAAGTCTGTGGCTACAGGAGACAAGATTTTCTTTCAGAGCACACATAGAAACTTTCACATGATTCATGCAGTGTTTAAGTTTCAAATGTGAAGTCTTTAGCTCATCTATTTCAGTTGTAACTGTATCCAGAGTATCTAGGAGGAGTCAGCCAACATCATTATACCCTTTGACTCCACAAAACTCTGTTAAGGTGTTGAAAACACTCTCAACCAAGATCCTTGCTTCTTATAAGCATGGAAGTAGGGGAACCCAGTGATGATATTTTGTGTATCTCTATTGCCAACTCACACCATGGACTGTTAGTAGCCTCTTCATTATTGGAAAGGGAGTCATTAGTATCCTTGAGTCCAGTTAGAGCAGAGAGCCAATTTTCAAAGCTCCCAGACCGACCTCAGACATCTCAGGTTTAAGACTTTGTTCCTCAAGAACCACTCCCAGTACTAAGCTGTGTTAGTCAGGGCTCTCTAGGGAAACAGAATCAGCAAGATATATCTATCAATAATATGACATTTTATAAGAGTCTCTCACATGTCCATGGGAGTGTACAAGTCCAGGTTCCGTAGGCAGGCTTGAAACCAGGGCCTTGATGAAAGTCGAGTGAAGGTCCTTGATGAGTTTCTGTGAGACATTTGCAGTCCAAAGATGAGATTGGAAATTCTCTTTGAATGCTGAAATCACTTTCCCTTTTAAGGTATTCAACTGATTGAATAAAGTGTCACTCATTGCTTATAGCAATCTTCCTGGTTGATGTAGATGTAATCAGTCATCTATTCAGTAAACTCACTGGTGACTAGAGTCCATAAATATCCTTGTATTACAATTAGTTTGTTCCTTGATGAAACAACTGGGAATAATTACCTAGCCAAGTTGACACATTATCCTAACCATCACACTTGGTATTATGAGTCTTTTTGATTTTACTCTACTAGTGATATATTTTGTTACTTTGTTGTTTTTATTTGCATTTTGTGATAATTAATGTTATTGAGGTAATTTCATTTGCTTATATGCCAACTGTTAATCCTCTCTGTTGAAGTCTCTTTAAATATTTTGATTTTTAAGTGGAAATTGTAGCAGAACCTGTCTCTTAGCATTGTTGTAAAGATCAATTGAGTTTATATATGTAAAGCACATTAGAACAACACTATGACATTATTATTGCCCAATAAGATTTTTTTCTTATTATATACTCTGCTCAATTTTTACATAAATGTAACTGGGAACAAGGCAGAGCCCAGCTATAGGAGGGAAATGCAAAGGACTGGTATCAAGAAGAGAAGCATAGGCATACTAGCCCATCCAGAATTGTAATTGTGATATCACCATCAGATGAATGCTCCTTAAACAGGAAGTAATTCCAGTGATGATGTTTGAGCTTATGATGTGCTTCTTGTGGAATAGTCTCCAATTTCATTCATCTTAGTGGAGATCAAACTGCCTCTTTTGGTGAGGAATTTGCCTACCACCTGAAAACTTTTTTTCCTTATACTTTTTAAAAACTGTCAAAATTGATGGTTAGGCTTATGTGTCAGACAATGGTGCCAGGTAGTTTGGTCAAGCAAGCCCTGGCATAATTGTTACTGTGAGGATATTTTGTGGACTTAAATCATTAGTAAATTGATTGTATCTATGGCTGATTGTATCTATGACCAACTGAGGAGAATGGCTTCATTAATGAGATACATCTCATCCTATCAGTAGAAAGCCTTAAAACAAGTAGTGATCATTTCAGCAGTCAGAAGAGAGAGAGCATTCATTTTTTACTTCAACCAGTCAGTTCCTCCTGGCGAATTTATAGCGGACCATCAGCAGAGTTCCTGGCTTGCTGCCTGCCCTTTGGAATTTGTACTTGTGTACCTCCACAGTTGCATGAGACAATCTTATAAAATCTCATAATATTTACAGATATCTCCTGTCAGTTCTGTTTTCCTAGAGGACCCTGGATAATACAGCTTGGTACTGGGTATAGTTCTTGAGAAACAATCATAAAAAGTGGGATATTTGAATCAGTTCTAGGGTTTTTACAATTGGCTCTCTACTTTGACTAGATTAAAAGGCACTAATGACTCTATTTCCAATGATCAAGATGCCAATGATTGTCCATGGCATGAATTGGCAATAGAGATACTCAAAATATCACCACTGGATATGGCTACTCACATGCTTATAAAAGACAAGGCTCTGGGGAGAGTGTTTTTGACACCTTAATCCTGTGTTGAGGAATTAAAAGATATAATGATGTTGGCTATTTGTTCATGAATTGGCTGGATACATTTGTAAAAGAAAGAGATGAGATGAAGGCTTCAAATTTCAACTTAAGTGCCACATGAAGGATGTGAACATTTCTATGTGTGCCCTGAAAGAAAATCTTCTTTCATATAGCTGCAGACTTGAGATCTCTGAAAACCACAACCAAAGTCCAATTGTGCAAGTAGCAGAGTTTCAACAGAAACTAAAATTTCAACCTCTCAGGGTACTTACTGTTAAAGTAAGGGGATTGACTGGAAAGGAATGGGATCCTGAAAATTGGAATGGAGACATAAAGGGTGATAATGATGGCAGTGGGGATATTGAAACCATAAATTTTATAGTGGCTTTGCCAGATAAAACTGTAATGTACAGTTCTGATGAAACAGATCCCCAAACTCCAGTCTGCCCTGAGCAAACAGATTTCTGACCTCCAGTGTGCTTTAAGGAGTCTACCATTCAACTTCCAATGAAGATATTAATCATGTTTCACCAGAAAGAACTGCAAAAAAATGCACTGAAATAATTGGTTTGCAAGAAACTTCTAACTCTTCTTATTATCCAAACCCACTACCCCTCTTTTCTTCCAGATCTATAACTACACTAATGTCCCAACAGGCCCAAAAGGGTGAGGTACAGAGTTTGACCCATGAGGAAGTATGATATACTCCATTAGAACTCCATGAATTTTCCAATTTATGTAGACTGAAATCAGGATAATATATGTGGGAAAGGGTTTTAAGTGTGTGGGATAATGGTGAAAGGAACATAAACCAGGATCAAGTTGAATTTACTGATAAGGGCACACTAAGTAGAGATTCTAGATTCAGTATTGAAGCTCAAGGGAATAGAAAGGGCTCAACAGTTTGTTCAGGTGGTTAGCTAAAACATGGATCAAAAGCTGGCTGACACTGCCTGCAATCAGGATGCCAGAATTGGCCTGGTATACTGTAGATTAGAGGATCCAAAGGCTTTGAAAGAGTCAAATATTAGGATGGATTTACCATTTAAGACATGCCTATCCATCCCAGGAATGTTCAGAAGACATGTATTTGACTAGGACTGTGAGGAATAAATTTGTAAGTCTAATTCCATATTCCCTGAAGAGCTCTGTGGTCACCGTTCTCTGTAGGATAGATTTTACTGTGGGAAATGCTGTCATGGAACTAAGGTCCTTGAACACTATGGGGATAATAGATCCCAGGCATGCAGTATCCAAGGGGAAGCACATAATCCTCAATCCAAGATAGGTGTGGCTACCACAATGTAAAGCAGCAATCAAAATAGTCTGAGTCAAATAGATCTATGGTATAGGTTAATAGATCATGGGGTACCAGTAACCAAAATTCATGGGCAGTCTACTAAATTCCTTCTTGATATGTATAAATAGAAGTGTTCTTGACATGTATAAATAGAAGTGTTTTGGTCTAGTTAACAAGAGCATAACTTGAAATAAAATAAAAGAGAGTCATGGCCTATTAATCAATTCCCAGACTTGAGAGAGTTTACAGACAAAGACCCCCTTGAATGAGGGAAAAGTCAGGTTCCTCTGAGGAAGGACCTCGTTACACTGCCAAAAATTTATACTGTTAATCTTCCTTCCATATTTCCCAAAGAGACCTATGGCCTTTTACCAGGGTAACTCTGCATTGTGAAAAAGAAAATGATAGGACATTTTTGGGATTATTAGACATTTGCTTAGAACTGACATTAATTTCAGAGACCCAAAACATCACTGTGGTCTACCATTCAGAGTTGAAGCTTGTGGATGTCAAGTGATTGATGGAGTTTTAGCTCAGTCCATCTCATAGTGGGTTCAGTGGATCCCTGGCCCCATTCTGTGGTTATTTCCCCCATTCTAGGATGCATATTTGGAATAGGTATACTCAGCAACTAGCAGATTCCACACTTTCGCTCCCTGACTTGTGGAGTTAGGGTTATTATGGTAGTGTAGGAGTTTAATATAGTTTATGAATTCCAAAAATAGATACTGAATTATGTTTGTAAACTGGTCTGGCCCTCTGGCCATATTAGATTGGATCAGATTCAGGGGTTTCACTTTTACTTAATTAAATAATGATTAAGGCTTTGATTGGGCCACATCAGTAGGATGTTGAGTCCCCACCTCCCTTGGTTGGTGGGGACACACAGAAAAAATGACATGGCAGAAAAGAAAGCTGGGGTTTTGATCCTGGAGCCTAGGAAGTAAACATGAAGGAGAAGCAGATATGTGAGGAAAGAAAGAAGGTTCCATTAGACACAGCACAGTCTCTGGGAAGAGCGATGGGCCATGAACCTGAGAGTTTATAACTGACCTTGTGTAAAGAGGAGAGCTGCTGAGCCCAGAAAGAAACAAGCCCTGGGAGTGAGATGAAACTTATCTCAGCCTCCAGCTGATATTGGAAGAAGATGGAACCATGGAGTCTTAAGAGGAAGAGGAAGGACGGACCCTCACAGACATTAGCAGCCATCTTGCTTCAATATATGGCAACAGATTTTGGTGAGGGAAGTAAGTTATGCTTTATGGCCTGGTAATTGTGAGCTTCTACCCCAAATAAATACCCTTTATAAAAGCCAACAGATTTCTGGTATTTTGAATCAGCACCCCTTTGGCTGGCTAATACAGATAGGAAAGGCCATGTGGGAGCCACCAACTGCTATCACCTAGCAAAATAGTGAATCAAAAGCAATACTGGATCCTGAAGAGATTGCAGGGATCAGTGCCACCATCATGTACTTGAAGGATGCAAGGGTGGTGATTCCCACCACATTCTCATTCAGATCTCCTATTTGGCCTGTGCAGAAAACAGATGGTACTTGGAGAATGACAGTGGATTATTGTAAACTTAACCAGGAGGTGACTCCAATTTCAGCTGCTGTTCCAGATGTGGTATCATTACTTGAGAAAACAAACACATCCCTTGGTATCTTGTATGCAGCTTTTTATCTGGCAAATGCTTTTGTATCAATTGTCTTTAATAAGGGTCGTCAGAAACAGTTTGCTTTCAGCCAGTAAGGCTAGCAATATACCTTCACTGTCCTACCTCAGTTGTATATCACTCTCCAGCCCTATGTCATAATATTGTCCACAGGGTTCTTGATAGTCTCTTCTTCTGACAAGACATTTCACTGTTAAATTATATTGATGGTGTAAAGTTGACTGGATCTAGTGAGGAAGAAGTAGCAACTATTCTAGACTTATTGGTAAGGCTTTTGCCTTTCAGAGGATGGGAGATAAAACCAACAAAAATACTGAGGTCTTCCACCTTTCTAGGTGTTAATGGTGTGGGGCATTTTAAGATATCCCTTCTATAGTGAAAGATAAACTGTTAAATCCAGTCCCATCTATGACCATATAAGAAGCATAATACCTAATTAGCCTCTTTGGATTTTGGAGACAACATATTCCTCATTTGGGTGTGCTACTTTGGCCCCATTTATTGAGTGACCAGAAAAGCTGCTAGTGTCGAGTGGGAACCAGAGAAAGAGGATGTTCTGTGACAGGACTAGGCTGCTATGCTAGCTTCTCTGTCATTTGGGCCATAAGATCCAGCAGATCCAATGGTGCTGAAAGTGTCAGTGGAAAATAGAGATTCCACCTGCAGTATTTGGCAGGCTGCTATAGGGGAATCACATAGAAGACCTTTAGGATTTTAGAGCAAATCCCTGCCATCCCGTGCAGATAACTGCTCTCTTTTTTTTTGAAACAGTTTATCATCTCTTACTTGGTCTTAATAGACACCAAATGCTTAAGCATGAGCAACCAAGTTACCTTAATACATCACATGCCCATCATTAGCTGGGTGTTGTCTGACCCACCAAACAATAAGATTGAGCATTCACAGAAGCACTTCATCAGAAAATGGAAAGGGTATACACATGATATGTCTCAAGCAATCTCTGAGTGGATAATTATGTTACATGAGGAAGTGGCCCAAACGCCCATGGGCCCCACTACTGCCACCTTACATTCTCTTTCCAAACCCTCAGATAAGGCCTCCTGGGGAGTTCCTTATGATCAATTGATTGAAGAAGAGAAAATTCAGCAGTTCTGAGCAATATTCATGTACCAGTGGACAGAGTTCTGAGCAATATTCATGTACCACTGGACAGAGGAAACTTGTGCCACTTGATTACCTTTCTGGAATATCCCTGAAGGAAAGTGGTGAAGTGGATTAAATGTCAAGCTCTGCTCTTGGTTGCTTATTTGCTTGAAAGGAAAAATGTTTGGAGGTGTGTTTGTATACTGATTCAAGTGCTCTCGACAATGTCTTGGCTGGATTGTTAGGAACTTCGAAGGAACATGATTAGAGAATTGATGACAAAACAATCTGGGGAAGAAGTACATGGATAGACCCGACTTAGTGGGCAAAATACATAAGAATATTTGTGTGCAACTTGAATGCTCACCAGAGGATGACTGAAGCAGAAGACTTTATTAATCAAGAAGAAAAGATGACCAGTTTTGTAGATATCTTTCAGCTTCTTTCACTAGCCCCAACTTTCATTCCCCAATGGGCTCTTGAACAAAGTAGCCATGGGGCTATAGGTGGAGATTATGCATGGGCTAAGCAACATGGACTTCCACTCACTAAAATTGATCTGATTACAGACACTGCTGATTGTCCAATCTACCAGCACCAGAGACCCACACTCAGTCCACAGTATGGCACCATTCTCTGATGTGATCTGCCACTTTTCCTGATGGCTGCTTAATTGTATTGGTATATTTCTAACATGGAAGGGGCATTGATTTGTTCTAAATGGAATAGACATACTATGGCTATGGGATTGCCTTCTTTGCTTGCAATGCGTCTGCCAACACTACCATCTGTGTACTTACAGAGCTCCTTATCCACGGTCATGGCATTCCACACCTCACTGCTTCTGATCAGGGAACCCACATCACAGCAAAATATTTGTGGGAATGGGCATATAGTCATGTAATTTTCTGATGTTACCAATTTCTCCATCATCCTGAAGCAGCTGGATTGGCAGATTGATGGAATGGCCATTTGAAGACTCAATTGTTGTGCCAATTAGATGGCAATACTTAACAGGGTTGGGACAATAATCTCCATGAGTGCTATGTATAATATATATTAGCATCCACTCTATAGTGCTTTTTGTCCCATAGCCAGGATTCATTGGTCTAGGAATCAATGTATGGATATAAGTGTGACCTCAATTACTATTCCTCCGAATGAAAATTTTGTTTCCTGTCCCAGCATCCATAAACTCTGCTGGTTTACCAGTCTTAGTTCCAAAAGGAGTACTTCCACCAGGAAATGCAACAATGATTTCATTGGACTGGATTTTAAGACTGCCAGCTTGCCACTTTGGTCTCTTCATGCCTCTGAATCAACACACAAAGAAGGGAAATACTTTACTAGCTGAGATGATTTATCCTGATTATCAGAAAGAAATAGGACTGCAACTATACAATGGAGATAAGGAAGAGCTTGCCTGGAATACAGGAGATCCCTTAAGGTATCTCTTAGTTCTATCATGCCCTTAATTCAAGTCAATGGAAAACTGCAACAACCCAATCTGGGAAGACTACCAACATCCCAGAAACTTCAGGAATGAAGGTTTGGGTAACCCCACTAGGCAAAGAACCATGGTCAGCTGAGGCATTTCCTGAGGGTAAAGGGAACTTGGAATGGGTAGTGGAGTAAGGTAGTGATAAATATGGCTTATGACCATCTGACCAGTTACAGAAATGAGGACAGTAAAGGTTATGAATATTTCTTCCTTTTTTTGAGTATGATTGTATATGTACATAATGAACATATCTTTTGTTTTCTTCCCTACCTTATCCCCTTATCATATTTTATAAATTGTATTAGTTTCATGTCATAATATTTAAGTTATAGGATATCAAGTTTAAGAGTGAATATTACCTAATGATTTATACCCTATTCTAGATAAGTTTAGCGCATGTTTGGTTGCACAGAGGGCAATTGAGTATTATTAAATGAAAAAATATGTCCTCTATTGTTTTTATTTACAGATTAAATATAGTTTAAGGTGATGTTTATGGCTTCCAAGATGATGAGGGCTGGACTGTGTATCAAGAAGTGGGGTATAGGCACACTACCACATCCAGAAATGTGACTGTGATAACACTCTCAGATGAATGCTCTTTAAGCAGGAAGTCATTCCAGTGATGGTGTGTGAGGCTATGGTGCTGCTTCTGGTGGAAGAAGTATTTCTGTAAATTCAGGGGCTTGCATTTCATTTTTCCACAATTTATGACCTTTTTTTTCTTATGTTCCATGCTATTAGTGCCCTCCCACAAAATCTTAATTTAAAGTCATGAAGATTTTCTCTTAGGTTTTCTAGTATAAGTGTCATAGTTTTAGCTCATCTGTTTAGGTCTACGATGAAGTGGATTTTTTTATATTATTATTATGAGTTAGGATAAAAGTTCATTTTGCTCCATATGACTATTACATTGTTCTAGTGTTGTTTGTTGAAACAATTATCTCTTCCCATTAAATTACCCTAGCAGCTTTGTTCAAAATAAATTGATGATAAATGATATGTTTTACTATATTTCTGGACCCACTTTTCTATGTGATCTTTATTTATCTCTTAACAACAGTGCCATGCATTCTAGATTAGAGTTGCATTGCAATAATTCTGTAAGTCAGGTAGCATAATGGTGCAAGATCTATTCATTATTTCCAAAACAGTATTCATTATAGGAAACATTGTATCAATATTTCTATTTTAGAAATGCTTTGCCAATTTTAAAAACTTGCTGCTTGCAGGCATATTTATTGGAATGAAGAGCAGTTCAAAGTAGAAACCATTGATCTTGTAACAATATAGATTTTTTAGAACAATGAAGATTTATATCTCCATTTTTAAAGATCTTTAAAATTATTTTCAATAAACTTTTATAGTTTTCAGGACAGGCTATGCCCATATTATGTGAAATTCATCATTAATTTATTTTTTTACCCTAATTTTCCCTAATATGAATAGATTTGTTTTCATTTTCCATTCGTTCATTCCTTTCTCTATAAGAATGCAATTTTATCTTGCTACATTTATACCTAACTATATAGTTCTAGTGTCTTTCTAGTAGATACCTGAGGATTTTCAAGGATAATATTTTGTATGTGAAAATAAACACCCTTATTATTTTTTATGGAACAATTACTTAAAAAAAAAATCCTTTCCAGGCACATTTATTTTATTTTTACTTTACACACTGAATTGTTTCTCCAGTGTTGAGAAAGATGAATAAACGAGCACAGATTAGCTAAAGGATATGAACAAAGTCTCCTTGATAATGAAAAAAATTAAAAAGTACTGCTTGTTCATTTTCAAATCTCATAAAACTAAATCATTTGTTTTTACCTTTAACATTGATATTGTAACTTCTTTGCCTTTGCTACAAAGGTATTATAGTATTATTGTTATCTATAGTCTCTAAGTTATATTATTTGTATTTTTCCCATGTTTTGCCAAGTTTGTAACACCGTGTAATAGAGAAACATTCTTGTATTTGTATTATTAACCACAATCCTCAGCTTAATTCTTCATTTCCTATACTTTTTAATTGTTTTTTTTTTTTTTTTTTTTTTTTTTTTTTTTTTTTTTTTTTTGCTTTCTTGCACTAGCTAGGGCATTCTGTACAGTGCTGAATAGGAGTGGTGATAGATTACATCTTTTCTTGCCTCACATCATTATGAGAAATTATTCAAGTTTTCCCCATTAAGTCTGATGTTAGCTGTAGGTTGTTCTGTTTTTCTTTGCTTTAAAAGATGCTCTTTATCAGCTGATGAAGGTCTCTTCTGTTACCATAATACTAGATTCTGTAATTTTTCATCCCAAATGATGAATTTTGCCAAATATGTATTGTAAGTTTACTGAGGTACTTGTTTGATTTAAAAAATAATAATATTGTGAAAATCTCAGAAATTTGGAGATACCGGTGAATACAGGAAGTCACAGCCAAGATGGTGAAGAAAACACTGGAGTCATAAACTGGTACAAACATTTTATCTTGAATAAAAGCAGATGGGTGAAATAAACCTTACTTATAACATAAACAAGGATAAAAATACAACATACATCTCCCCAGAAATCATGGAAGGAAGAGAGAGAAATGAAATATTAATGTTATAAAAGAAATTCCCTGGAAAAGCCTCTCCTCAGAATTAGGTAATAAAAGAACTCATTCCACTTGCTTGGAACACTGGAGAATAATAGAGACTAGAGAAAGATACCACAAACACTGAATCAAAGTAACAGAAAAACAATCTCCAAGATCAGGTAAGAGACTTTCTTCTTGGAGCCACCAGTCCAGACACTCCCCCTAACTGCTCCTGTGCAGTTAGGGAGTTGCACAGGATCAGCACGGCTCAGGTTCCTCATGCTGCAGATGCAGATAATAGAGCCACTAACCACTGAGAGTTAGAATCCTAGGCATATCAAGGACACAAGTCTGCAGAGACCCAGGGCAGAACACAAGGCTTTGAGGCGTGCTTCATACCAAAAGGCCTCCAGGGGAAAAAAAAACATAGACCTTGGAAAAAAGGTTGGCAAAAGGTGCACAAATTCAACCCAGGTTCTGCTGGTTAGGCCACCTAAACTTAAACACAAAACATACTGTTCTAGTTTGACCCACCTTTCTGGATTGACCACATCTGGCACCCCATGTCAAGATGCCATGACTCAGAAAAAATTGAAAGCAGAAAATCCCCCACAGAAATAAAAAAGAGGAAAATTGATCTACTGTAAGATAGGAGGAGGCCCAGAAGGAAAAGGGGGCACTGAGTGAGGAAGAGAATTTAAACAAATCATAAGACCTGGAGAGAAAATCTTGCAAAAAATACACAAAGAGAACAGATCAAGATTCCCACAGAAAGAGTTAGACCTCAAAACTGGGCCTTTGGGGATAACTTCAGAAAAAAAATTAACACTAGAGTTAGGCAGAACTTACGTTTACTATGTTTGCAGACAGGAGCCTAGGTCCATCTAAAGTGACTCAGACACATCTCCCTGTGCTTCAATTTTACTGTTGCTTAAATACCTAAGTTAATACCTATCATTTGCTTTGATTATGCATTAGCTTTTATGCATATGGATGAACACACATAGCTAGTTATATAGTTGTATGATTAGTATGTTCAGGAAGTCACAGTTGACATACATTGCATGATCAAAAAAGAAATGCATAATTCCACCCCGGGTGGGAATTTTACTATGTTAATTTAGCAAGTTGAAGTGAGGACAGCAAGGGGCTTCTTCTGGCCACCCGGTTGAAGCTGGTTTTCATAATTCATTGCTTCAACAGGATGCTTTTGACCACCAAAAGTGGAATTTGGCACCAAATTTTCCATATAATTCTTTCTTTTGTATACTAGCAACAGGGAGAAAAACAAGTTAGTTTCAGGTATTCATTCATCCTACATCCATCAAAGGAACAGAAGAAAGGAAGATTTCTCCTGGAGGTGAAATAATTTCTAAAAAACTGCAATCTTGAAAATTGTACCACATATCTAAATCAAGAATCAGATGAAGAAGAGCTTAGTAAACCTGAAGAGTTAAATACAAAATACTCTAAATGTCCAGAATAGTTGGAATAGGCATCAAAGAAGAGCCTTAATGCTAAGAAAATCACCAATAAAACCCAAGACAAGAGTGAGAAACTGCCTTTCAGAGTTCAGTCATCAAGATAATCAGATGCCCAAACATCAACAACAACAACACAAGATAAACATACTAGCAAATAGAGATATGGAGATATGGCTCAGTCAATGGAAAATTAATAATTCAGAGGAGACACAGAATTGGAATACCTAATCAAATAAACTCAAACAAATCTCTAAATCAACTCAAGGAGATGAAGAAAAATATCAATATAAAGCTAAAGTATATTAATAAAACAATGTGTGAGCATAAAGAAGAATCTGAGAGTTTTAAAAGAAACAGCATAAATTATGGAGGTTAAAGGCACAGAAATGGAGATGAAAAATAAACTGAGGGCACACAAAAGCAAAATTAAAGACACAGAAAAAAGAATCAGCAAACTAGAAGACAGGACAATCAAAATAATATTTTCTATCTGTCAGAAGGACAGATAGAGAAAAAATAGAAAAAAATTAATAGAAGAGAATGTGGGGAAGCATTTCAAGATATTGTGTTAGGCAATGGTTTCTTACACTTTACACTCAAAACACAAGAAACAAAAGAAAAAAATAGATAAATGGGATGTCATCAAAATTTAAAAATTTTACGTTCGTTGACTTTATTACAAAAATGAAAAGACAACCAACTCAATGGTAGAAAATATTTTATAATCACCTATTCAATAAGGGTTTAATATCCAGAATATATAAAGAAGTCCAACCCAACAATAAAAACACAAGCTAATTTAAAAATGGGCAAAAGACATGAATATACATTTCTCCAAAGAAGATATAAAATGGTTAAAAATCAGATGAACTGATGCTCAGCATCATTAGCTGTAGAGAAACGCATTAGTTAGACTGGCCATAATGAAAAGGTCAGAAAACGTTTCATATTGGAGAGGAGTGGAGATATAGGAATGTTTATTTGCTGCTGGTGGGAATGGAGAATGGTACTGCCACTGTGGAGGACTGTTTGGCAACTCCTAAGTAATTTGAATATATATTTGCCATGTGACCTGACAATACCTTTATTAGATATATACCCAGAAGAACTGAGAGCAGTGACATGAGTGAACATCACACACCGATTTTCATAGCGGCATTTTTCACAATTGGCAAAAGGTGAAAACAACCCAGGCGTCCATCAACTCATGAAAAGATATACAAATAGTGGTGTATAAACACAATGGAATATTATGCAGCAGTAAGAAGAAATGAAGTTGTGAAGCATATGACAACATGCATGAACCTGGAGGACATTATGTTGAATGGAGCAAGCCAGACACAAAAGGACAAGTACTTTATCATTATGCTTATACAAACTAAATATATCGTGTAAACTCTTGGAGTTAATAATTAGAATATAGGCCACCAGTAAATAGAATGAGGGTAGTGATTGCAAATCTGATGATTAATCTGTTTAGAATTGGGGTAGCAGTTTGGTATTATTTATGAATTCCAAAAATAGATACTGTTTTATGTTTGTAAACTGGTCTGTTCCTCTGGATGTAATAGATTGTATTAAATTTAGAGATTTCACTTTTATTGATTAAGTAATGATTAAGGCTGTGATTGGGCCATGTAAGTAGCATGTTGAATCCCCACCCCCTTCTTGGCCAGGGACTCACAGAGAAAATGACATAGCAGAGGAGTTAGTTGTTTTTGGATGCTACAACCCCAGGAAGTAAATACACAGAGAAGCAAGTATGAGAGGAAAGAAAGAAGGCTCCATTATACACGGCAAAGGCCCAAGGAAGAGACATGCTGCTCACCTGATAGTTTATAACTGACCTTGTGGAGAGAGCAGAAGCACCGAGCCTGGAGGGAAATTAGTTCTGGGAGAGAGACAAGATTTATCCCAGCTTAGGGCTGAGATTGGAAGAAGCTGGGACCACTGAGCCTTAAGAGGAAGAGGAATCCTGAATCATTGTAGACATTGGCAACCATCTTGCTCCAATACGTGGCAACAGACTTTGGTGAGGGAAGTAAATTACATTTTATGGCCTGATAATCATAAGCTTCTACCCCAAATAAATACCCTTTATAAAACCCAACAGATTTCTGGTCCCTTGCATCAAAACCCCTTTGGATAACAGAATTGGTAAAAACGTTGTTTGTAAATCTTTGGAAATGATAGAAATGGTGAAAGCACAGCATAATGTTTGTAACTAGTAGACCTATTAAATGAGTATGATCATGGTTGAAAGGGTAAGTCTAAGGTCATGCAAAATACTAAAAGGAAAGCTGAAAAATGTAACATGGGAGTGTATAAAATAGTGAAACCTCATGTAAAATACAAATATGTGTGATATTATTTATATAAAAATTTTTACAAAATATAAATATAAATATACTAGAGAAAAGGAAACAGATTTGCAGGTATGTACAGTAGGAGAGGCATAGTGTGATTGAGAGGTGATGAATTTTTTGTTTGTTTTTATTATTATTATTGTTATTGTTATTATTACTGGAATAATGAAAATGCCCTAAAAATTATTGAAGAGTTGCATGCACACCTATGTGATTATGCCAAATTTAATTGATTGTACCCTTTGGATTAATGTATTCTTTATTACTACATTTCAATACAAATTGATTTGTTAAAAATAATGGGACAGAGTGAGTGTAGCTCAGTGGTTGAGTGCCTGTTTCCCATATGCGAAGTCTTGGGTTCAACCCCCATGATCTCCTTGGGAAAAAAATGGGAAAAATATTTGCAATCCATTATGACAGACAAAGAAATAAATTTCTTTATAAGTAATGATCTCATTCAATTATATGTCTATAAAGTTATCATAGATTGTAATAAAACAACTCACACAGGAGGAAATACAAAAGACTGAAAACTACTTTTATTGTATAATTTTACCCACAAGTGAAGACATGTGAGTCAACAAAAGTAATGTTCCTGTCTCCCAAATTAAAATTAGAATAATAATAATGATGATAAGAAAAAGAAGGGAGGAGGAGGAAGAGGAGGAGGGAAGGGGAGCAGTCCTAGTGCTTTTGAGGGTGTGAAAAACTAATGCTCACTTGCTTTAAGATGTTCATTATACTATTTTTACTTCAGCTATTCAATATTAAAGGAATATTCTGAAATGTGGACAAAGATGAATACACAAATATGGAACATGAAGCATTATTTATAAAAGTGAAGGAATTAAAATGTGAGTACATTAAGTAAATTGTTTTATTAATATTAGAGGATAATGTTTATCATTTAAAATGATATTTAGAATTTAAGAAATGCTTATGTCACATTTTTCTTATAAAAATAAGATGTAGTCCGAGAGGCAAGAAGGCATCGGTTTGGGAGGGCACTTGCTGACTAGCTCTCTGAGGATGGCCAATTGTGGACAGGGTCCTACCCGGGGGTCTGTGCTGTGGGCGCATGGAGTGAGAAGCTTGGGACATCTAGCTGCAGGCAGAACGATGGTGTGGATTGATCAGTAGAGATTCGTGAGTTTTAAGCCTGGTTGTGGAGGTTAACACAGACGGCTGAGCCCAACCCTCAGGGAAAAAGGCTGCTTTGAACCACGAGTCCCTTCTGGCAATCCAGTGAGATGGAGTATTCTCTGAGAGTGGGAGTGTTCTGGCGAAATTGGAGAGGGATTTCCTTTCTGTAAATTTGGCTGCCTGGAACCCCTTGCAGCTTGGGCAAACAAAATAGCTGGATTGAATCAACTCCAGGCATAGGAGAGGGCCAAGTCTGCTGAGGAAGTTCATTTACCTAGCTGCCCAGGCATACGCTCCAAACCCTGCCAACCCGGTGAGAGGGAGCATTCTCCGAAAGAGGGAGGATTCTGACAGAAGGTGGAGAGGGGTTTCTCTTCTGTGGATTTGGCTCTCTAGACCCCCTCATAGCTTTGGGGAACAGATAAGCTGGCTTGAAGCAGCATAAGGATGAGGGGAGAGGCGAATCTACTGAGGAAGCCTGATTTACCCAGCAGCCCGGTGACACTGAGGCTTGGCTCCAGAGGGGGCAGAGTCAGCCAATTTTATCATTCTGCACTCACAAGCATTAGAGCTTCAGCTCCCCTGGGGATGCCAGGAAGTGGCCTAGTGATTAGTTTCCACAAGACTAGTTAGGGTCCCCTTGGTGAAGGGGGTGTTCTAGAAGAGGACGTCTTTTGGGTCCCTTATTTTGCCACAAAAATAAAAAAAAGAAGAAGACAGTCATTTTCAAAAATGAATTCTTTTTAATTTAGTTTAATAGCTAAAATCTGCTTCAAAACCTGCAGATAGAACCCTGCAGGGAAATTGATTGATAAACACAAGCAGGCTGAGAGGTTCTACAAGGACCCTAGAAGGAATGCTATTCCTCCTTAGCCTTGCTTGACTGCTTGCTGTGTGGTTGTTTGGTTTTCTCTGGTTATTTGTTGTCTCTAGCTTATCTTTTCTCTTTACTCCCCCCTTTATTTTTTTTTTCTATATTTTTTTTAATTAGGTGCTACTAACTTGTCTTTTTTTGATGTGCTGCTTCTTCAGAGATTTCCCATTCTCTGTCTATATTGATTTTGCCTACCTACTTAACTGTACCCATCCTTCATATTTCTGCCTTCTGCTTGCTGTTGTAGCTCTTACACATGTTTTTTCATTATCCCACAACTTAAGGGTATCAATTTGTATTCTATCTACTCTGTTTCTTCTTTTTCAATGAATATTAACTTTTTACTTTCAGCCCTTTCTTCACTCTTTCTCTCTTTCCTCATCAGTCTAGCCTTCTAAATCATTATATATATATATAATGATTTAGAGGAATATATTGCTCTATTTGGTTTCCTAGTCCATTGTCAGTACTCCACTTTTTTTCCTATTACTCTACACTGCCTACATGAGTTAAATATTCATTTCACTAAGTCTTATTTGGCCCCTCTTATAACTTTTATCAATATTACTATTATCCTTCTTCCTTTCTCACATCTTTCAATTCCTCTGGCCCAAATCTTTTGCCTTCAAGGGAACATAGAAAGAAACAAGAAATAAAATAAGAAGAAAAAGTGTGAAAGAGAAAACTTAACACACAAACAGAACCACCAGTTAAATAAAACTCTAGAGCAGAGAGAGAAGCTGATCAACTGAATAAACCCATCAAGATAAAATGGTGAATAGAGGGCAATAAAAAATTACAAACCACACTGAGAAAGAGGAAGACTTGGACCAGTCCAATGAATAAACTAAAAACCAGGAAGAGATGCAGAACATCGAACAACTAATCAAAACTTTCCAAACAAATATCATGGACCAACTTAATGAAGTAAAGAAGAGATTAAGGATATAAAGAAGACACAGGGAGAACATACTGAAGAAACTCTAAACATATGCAAAAACATAACGGATATGATGGTGATCAATGGCACAACCCAAGAAATCAAAAAGTCGCTGGATTCACATAACAGTAGATTTGAAGACGCTGAAGAAAGAATTAGTGATGTGGAAAACAATACATCTGAAATCAAACACATAGGAGAACAGATAGACAAAAAGACAGAAAAAATCCAGCAGGGCCTCAGGGATTCAACTAACAACACAAAATGCAAAACATAAGCCTTATGGGCATCCAAGAAAGAGAAGAGAAGGGAAAGGGAAATGAAGGAGTGTTGAAGGAAATGAAGGCTGAAAACTTTCCAACCCTATTGAGAGAGATGGATGTGCAGATCCAGGAAGCACAGCACAACCCAAAGAGTATAAATCCCACTAGGCCAACTCAATGACAAATAGTTGTCAAAATGTCCAATGCTCAAGACAAAGAGAAAATACTCAAGGCAGCAAGAGAAAAGAAAATCATTACACAAAAGGGAAACACAATAAGATTAAGTGCTGATTTCTCATCTGAAATCATGGAGGCAAGAAGACAGTGGTATGACATAGTCAAAGTACTAAAAGAAGAAAACTTCCAGCCACAAATTCCCTAACTACCAGAACTGACATTCAAAAATGTTGGAGTGTTCAAAATATTCACAGATAAATAGAAATTAAGAGGGTATGTCAAAAAGAAGCCGACACTTCAAGAAATACTAAAGGAAGTTTTACAAGTTGAAAGGAAACAACAAGGGAGAGAGAGTTAGAAGAGAGTATAAAAATAACTAAAAAGACAAAAACAGAAACAAATCAACATATGACATACATTAACACAAAGAAAATAATGAAAATGACAACACAACATATCAAGACCTATGGGATGCAGTGAAAGCTGTCCTGAGAGGGAAGTTCATAGCCATAAAAAATATATATTAAAAAAGAAGAAAGAGCTAAAATTTAAGACTTAACTGCAAACTAGGAGGAATTGCAAAATCAACAACAAACTAAACCTAAAGGAAGTAGAAAGAAGGAAATAGCAAGGATTAGAGCAGAACTAAATGAAATAGAGAATAAGAAAGCACTAGAAAAAATTAACAAAACCAAAAGCTGGTTCTTCAAGGAGATCAATAAAATTGAGAAACCCTTATCCAGACTAACAAAGAAAAAGATAGAATAGTTGCAAATACACAAAATAAGGAAAGAGCAAAGGGATATCACTACTGACCGCAAAGAAATAAAGAGTATCATTAGAGGATACTTTGAAAAATTATATGCCAACAAGCATGATAATTTAGAGGTAATGGACAAGTTTCTAGAAACACACAAACAGCCTACATTGATGAAAGAAAAAATCGATGAACTCAAAAGTCCAATTACAAGTAAAGAGATAGTCTCAGTCATCAAAAACCTCCCAACTAAGAAGAGCCCAGGAACAGATGGCTTCACAGGTGAATTCTACCAAACATTCCGGAAAGAGCTAACACCAATTCTAATTAAGCTTTTTCAAATAATAGAAATAGAAGGAATATTGCCTAACTCATTCTACGATGCCAACATTACCCTAATACCAAAACCAAACAAAGATACCACGAAAAAGGAAAATTAGTGACCAATTTCTCTAATGAACCTAGATGCTAAAATTCTCAACAAAATACTTGCTAATGGCATTCAACAACATATCAAATTGATTATACACCATGACCAAGTGGGTTTTATCACAGATATGCAAGGATGGTTCAATATAAGAAAATCAACCAATGTAATACACCACATAAACAGATTGAAAGAAAAAAATCACATGATCATCTCCATAGATGCAGAAAAAGCATTCGACAAAATACAGCACACTTTCCTGATAAAAACATTGCAAAAGAAAGGAATAGAAGGAAACTTTCTGTTTATGAAAAAGGGTATGTATGAAAAACCCAAAGCTAACATCATCTTCAATGGTGAAATCCAAAAGCCTTCACTCTGAGATCAGGAGCACCATCACCCACTACCACCACTTCAATTTAACATTGTCTTAGAAGTACTTGCTCAAGCACTGAGGCAAGAAAGGATATAAAAGACATCCAGATTGGAAAAAAGAAGTAAAATTTTCATTATTTGCAGAAGACATGATCCTATAAGTAGAAAGCCCTAAGAAATCTATAATCCAATAATGGCTGAAGTAATAAATTCTGCTTGTATTCTCCATTTCCCCTAAGGATCTTCCCCCAAATAATAAAAGGAATACCATTGCAATTAAGTTTATAATTATCAATGACACTTCCTTCACAGTTCTTATGGATTGAATAAGGTTCATTATCTGAGATTTAATTGCTGGCTCCTCTCTGAATCTTCCAATTCCTTGGTCTGTTCCCCATCCAATGTTCATGAGGGAGTGCTCCTGGGGTAGTATGGAGATGGCATTGAAGAACATATTTATAATTGTACTATCTTTAACAACAGTTAAATTGAGGTGTCACTTCGTCAGAGCATAGAGAAGGGATTGCTTTTTAGGAGCTCTGCCAGTCTCTGCCTTTTTACTTGATAGCTTAATTCATTTACCTTTAAATTCACTGTTAATAATGCAGGAATTTCTTTTGCCATTTTCTTATATAGTCTTTATAATCTCATACCTTTTATGTCCGTCAATTCTTCTGTTAATTATTGTTTTAATATTTATGTGATTTTATACATATTGTCTCTTATTCAGTACTTTCTCATTTCTATCTAGATACATTTTTCACACATGTTCCTTGTGGTTGCCATAACATTACAATTTAAAAACCCCAATATATAATAATCATATTTGGTTTGAGACCATCTTGATTCAAAAACATATACATATACTTTTCCTACACTTCTCTCTCCCCCTAGATTTTTATGGTTATCAATTATATATTTGTACATTGTGGGTTCAAAACAATAGTTTTATCTTTATTTTTATGTGTTTGTATTTTTGCAGCTATAGGTAGTAAGAAATGGAGTTACATAGCTCAAATAAATACAATAGTAATGGCATTATAATTATGCAAGTCAATAACTTTATTAAGATTCTCATATTGCTCATTTATTGTTTTACTGTTATCATTTAGTTCTTTCTCTCTATTTTCCCTTATTTTCTTGAGCATTTTTAAGATAATTTTTTAATACTTTTGTTCAGTATGTACACATTCTGGTCTTCTTCAGTTGTGTTTAATGAATTTCATTCCTTTTCCTGTCAACAGGTTATCAAATATG
>JAQZBX010004249.1:31306-61348 GCA_029593785.1 Cabassous unicinctus | reverse complement strand
GCATCTAGGTTCGTTCATTAGATAAATTGGTCTGTAATATTCCTTTCTTGTGGTATCTTTGTTTGGCATTGGTATTAGGGTTATGTTGGCATCATAGAATGAGTTAGGTAATGTTCCTTCTACTTCTATTTTTTAGAAGAGCTTAAGCAGAATTGGTGTTAGCTCTTTCTGGAATGTTTGGTAGAATTCAGCTGTGAAGCCATCTGGTCATGGGCTCTTCTTAGTTGGGAGGTTTCAGATTACTGAATCTATCTCTTTACTTGTAATTGGACTGTTGAGTTCATGAATGTCTTTTTTTTTTCATCAATGTAGGCTGTTTGTGAGTTTCTAGAAACTTGTCCATTTCCTCTAAATTATCATTCTTGTTGGCATATAATTTTTCAAAATATCTTCTTATGATACTCTTTATTACTGTGGGATCAGTAGTGATATCGCCTTCTTCATTCCTTATTTTGTGTATATCCATCTGCTCTCTGTTTTTCTTTGTTAGTCTGGCTAAGCGTTCTTCAATGTTATTGATCTTCTTGAAGAACCAGCTTTTGTTGTTTTTTCTTTTCTCTAGTGCTCTCTTATTTTCTATTTCATTTAGTTCTGCTCCTATGTTTTTTATTTCCTTCTTTCTACTTCCTTTAGGTTTAATTTGTTGTTGTTTTTCCAATTCCTCCAGGCGTGCAGCTACGTCTTTCATTTTAGCTCTTTCTTCTTTTGTAATATATGTATTTATGGCTATGAATTTCCCTCTCAGTACACCTTTGACCACATCCCATAGGTTTTAATATGTTGTATTGTCATTTTCATTCATTTCAAAGTAGTTACTGATTTCTTTTGAGATGTCCTCCTTTATCAACTGTTTTTCTAAGAGTGTGTTGTTTTACTTCCATATCTTCATGCTTAATCTGGTTCTCTGGCCCTTAGTGATTTCCAATTTCATTCCAAAGTGGTCAGAGAAATTATTTTGTATATTCTACATCTTTCTGAATTAATTGAGAGTTTTTCTGTGGCCTAGCATATGGAGTATGATTCATGTTCACTTGAGAAGAATGTATATCCTGCTGTGTTTGGGTTTAGTGTTCTGTATATGTCTATTTTGAGGTGCCCTGATTATGATTGTTCTCTCTTCTTGAAAGATTACCCCTTTTATTAATATATAGTGTCAGCTTTGTCTCTTACAATAGCTTTGCATTTAAAGTCTATTTTGACTGTTCTTAGGATAGCTATTCCTGCCCTTTTATGGATATTGTTTGCTTTTAAAATTGTTTTCCCACCATTCATTTTCAGCCTTCTTGAATCTCTGGGTCTAAGATCGGTTTCTTATAGACAGCATATAGATGGGTCATATTTCCTTATCCATTCTGCCAATCTGGGTCTCTTGACTTGTGAGTTTAATCCATTAACATTCAGAGTTATTACTCTCAAGGAATTTCTTTCATCAGCCACATTTCCTTTGTGTTTATGTATGTCATAAGTTGTTTTTATTTCTCTTTTTGTCTTTTTAGTTGTTCTTACACTCTCCTCCAACTCTCTCTCTCCTGTTTTTTCCTTTCAATCTCTAGAACTTCTTTTAGTATTTCTTGATAGGCTGGTTTCTTATTGGCATACTCTCCTAATTTCTGTTTATCTGTGAATAGTTTGAAGTCTCCATCATTTTTGAATGCCAGCTTTGCTGGATAGAGAATTTGTGGCTGGAGATTTTTTCTTTTAGTACCTTGACTATGTCATACCACTTTTTACTTGCCTCCATGGTTTCAGAAGAGAAATTAGCCCTTAATCTTAATTGTGCTTCCCTTGTATGTGATGGTTCTCTTTTCTCTAGATGCCTTGGGTATTTTCTCTTTGTCTTGAGCATTGGATATTTTGATAATTATATGCCTTGGAGTAGGGTTGGTTGGATTTATATTGTTTGAGGTATGCTATGCTTCCTGGACATGTACACCCATCTCCCTCAATAAGTTTGGGAAGTTTTCAGCCATTATTTCCTTCAACACTCCTTCTGTTCCCTTTCCCTTCTCTTCTCCTTTTGGGATGCCTATAATGCTTATGTTTTTGTGTTTTGTCTTGTCGGGTAAATCCCAATGTCCCTGCTGGATTTTTTCTATCTTTTTATCTATTCTACTGCTGTTTGATTTCAGATGTACTCTCTTCCACTTAACTAATTCTCTCTTCTGCCTGTTCAAATCTTCTGTTATGTGAATCCAGTGTCTTTTTGATTTCTTGGATTGTGCCATTCAACACCATCACATCCATTATCTTTTTACGTATGTTTGCAATTTCTTCAGTATGTTCTCCCAGTGTCTTCTTAATATCCTTAATCTCTTCCTTCACTTCATTAAGTTGGTCCATGATATTTGTTTGGATAGCTTTGATTAGTTGTTCAATGTTCTGCATCTCTTCCTGATTTTTAGTTTGTTCATTGTATTGGTCCATGTCTTCCTGTTTCTCAGTATGGTTTGTAATTTTTTGTTGCCCTCTGATCATAATTTTATGTTGATGGATTTATTCAATTGATTAGCTTCTCTCTCTGCTCTAGAGTTTTATTTGGATTGTGGTTCTGTGTGTGTGTTAATTTTAATTTTGACACTTTGCTCTTCTTGTTTTATTTCTTTGCTTTTTTATATGTTCCCTTGATGGAAAAAGTGTAGGGCCAGAGTAATCGATAGAGGTAAGAAAGAAAAAAGAATAATAGTAATATTGATAAAAGTTAGAAGAGGGGCCATATCAGACTTAGTAAAATGAATATTTAACTCATGTAGGCAGTGTAGAGTAATAGGGAAAAAAAAGTGGAATACCTAAAATGGAATGGGAAGCCAAATAGAGAAAAATATTTACAATGATTTAAAAGGCCAGAATGATGAGGAGAGAAAAAGAATAAAGAAAGGGCTGAATGTAAAAAGTTAATAAAAAAAGAAAAGAAAAGAAAACAGAATAGACAAGATAAAAATCGACACCCATGAAGTTGAGGACTAATGATAAAAGGTGGAAGGTAAAAACCACTACAGAAAACATAAGGTAGAAAGATGAAGGAAAGAAAAGAGATAGCATTGGTAGACAAAATCAATATACATAGAGAATGGGAAATCAAGGAAGAAGAAGCACAGCGAAGAAGAAGCAAGCTAGCCTCATCTAAAAAAGGGCGGGGGAGAGGAGAAAGAGGAAAGAAAAGCAAGAAACAAACAAACAAACAAAGAAAAACCAAACAAACACACAAGCAAGCAGTCAAACAAAGCTAAGGAAGAGTGGCGTTACTTCTTGGGCCCTTGTGGAGCCTCTCAGCCTGCGTTCATCAATCAATTACCCTGCAGGCTTCTTTCTGCGGGTTTTGAGGCAGATTGTAGTGATTAAACTAAATTAAACAAAATTATAAGTAACCTTTTCTTTTTTTTTTTGAGAAATAAGGTACCCAAAAGAAGGCCTCTTCTGGACCACCCCCTCCACCAACGGGACCCTAAATAGGCTCGTGGAAACTTATCAAACACTTCCCACTGCCTGACATCCCCAGGGGAGCTGAAACTCTGATACTCAGTGTGGAACTATAAAATTGGCTGGCTCTGCCCACTCCCGAGCCAAGCCTCTGTGTCCCTGGGCAGTTAGGTAAATCAGGCTTCCTCAGCAGATTCACCTCTCCCCTTACCTGTCACCACATAAAGCCACCTGGTTTGTTCCCAAAAGCTTCAAGGGGATCCAGTCAGCCAAACCCACAGAAAGGAAACCCCTCTCCACCCTTTGCTAGAACCCTCCCACACTTGGAGAATGCTTCCTCTTACCGGGTTGCCACCCTAGTCGGTGCTCACCCTAGCCCTTTGCCCTGAGGGTGGGGCTTAGCCATCTGCATCCATTATTCCAGCTGGGGAAAATACTCAGAATTTTATCTTGAGCAATCCACCTCACTTTCCAGCTCCCTGCAGATCAATGTCCCTAAGGTTCTTGCTCCGTGGGCTCACAGAACAGACCACTCAGGCAGAATCCTGTCCCCAGTCAGCAGTCTTCTGTGAAAGAGATGGTGAGTGCCCACCTAAATCGACAATATCTTCCAGGAACTCCACTTCAGTGTGTTTTTTATTTCATTTATTGCACCTTCTGTCCCATAAGATCTGCTGTTTTTCTATATATGCTTTTAAATTCTTTGTGCTCACCAATTGTGCTTTATTCTTGATTTAATTTTTAATTTCCTTTTTTTTTAAATTTAGATTGTAAAATATTAAATGCCTTTGAAAAAGTTATTTTGGTTTAAACCATTTCAACCTGGGATCTGCATACCACCAATGGGATAGCATCTCCATCATCTTGAAAGTTCTTGCAGTGATGGCAGTCAGCATAGCCAATCAGGTAATCAAAGACAACTGTGTCAATGAAATCCAAGAGTTGTGGGCCAGAGTCATAAGTGTTTGTTTTCTTCACAGTGTCAGAGTAGTCCCACCTGGTCAATTTGCCTTTTCAGTAAGTCCTGCCCCTTGTGTGTTGGTAATTCTGCAGAGGCCACACATCTGGGAGCCAGAGTGTGAAAGATCCCTTCACTGTGTCATCGTTGGCACAAGCTGGTTCTGTTTCTCAGCAGTAAAAACATTTCCCATAGAAGCAAGTATTGATTCCCACAGTTAGGAAGGTGTTCAAAAGCTGATCCATGGCAACAGGCTTTATCGCCGACTGCAGGTTAACAAATCAGCCAAACACCATGGGTGCATGGCAGAAAACCAGAATCCTGTCCTAATGAAAGTCTGCTACCTCTGCATTGCTTCTATCATAACCAGCATATGTTTTCCCTTCTAACATGTTATCTCAGCTATACTACTTAGTTTTGAAGACAACTTTCTGAACTCCTTTGAGTATTAGTAAGGCTTTCAGTTGTGTCCCTAACATACATTAGCTTTTATAATTTCCTTCGTGGCCATGGCATGCGTGATTTCCCCCAGCTCTGGTGTCTCTTCAGGGTTCACTTTCCAGTGAACCACCCACTGGGCTGCAATCTCCCAGAAAGACTGCAAGTATAGTCCATCTTGGGCCTTAGCTCCTCCTGCAAGCTGACCATAATTCGGTGAAAAGCTCTCTGCTCCCCCCAATTGGCAGCTGATGTATCAAATCAGGAAAACTTTGGTGAAGATGAAGGTGACAAGGTGAATTGCTAACAACATGATTCACTGCTTTAGCTTCATGTTGACCTCTTTTCCTTCTCCCATGACACAATCTCTCATTTATCAAGGAGGTAGGTGATGATGGTTAGCAAGGAGATTCCTTGATTGTACACACTGGTCCGTGTCTTCTATGTATCACCTCGTGCAATTCATCCATCTATTTATACCACTACACTTTATTTAATAGTGAGGATTATGGTCTGAATTATTTGCTTGTTATTCTTTATTTTTCTTTGATAAGCACTTTCAAATGTAGAAGGGCTCCCTATTGACTGATTCCATTGTATGATCTAACAGGCCAAAGTTCAACATCTTCACAAATTTCAGAAAAGTTTTTATTGCCAGTTCTAGGTTTGCTCCATGTCTGCTGGTACCCATGGTGTGGTGGGGTTCTGGCTGAAACCTGCATCCTCTGCCAGCAAGGGAAAATCCCAAGCCACATTCACTGGCCCCAGCTGCTGCCACTGTGGTTCCCACCCAACCCCCGCTGGGCCATTCCTAGGCCATGTTTCCCAGTGCTGAGCCAACCATCCCAAACCCACCCCCTACTCTGTATTCCCTGACTGTTGGTACCATTCTACTGTGCCAGTGTGTTCTAGATGTTCTTAATCTCTTTAGCCATCTCATGGCATTTATTAAGGAGATTTGTTTGAACATCTATGGTTAGTTGTCTCAACTCCTTTATGTCATCTGGAAGCTTAGTTTTTCCTTGGATAGGGCCATATCATCCTGTTTCTTAGTATGAATTGCAATTTTTAAAAATTAATAAACTTTATTTTTAATGAAGTTTTAGATTACAGAAAATTTACATAAAAATTTAAAGGATTACCATATACCCCACCCTTCCTCCTTCCACATATACCCCTATTAATAACATCTTACAATTGTGTGGTATATTTGTTATGATGAATAAATATTGAACCATTTGTTGCTAACCAAGGCCTACTGTTTACATTGTGGTTAACACTTAATTCCAATGCCCTAACAATGCCTTATGTTCCACCTATTATTCTTTACCCTTAACCTCAGAACCTCTGGCAACCACTATCTTTATATCAGCATTTCATGTTCTTCTGTTACTACAATATTAATAAGTTTACTTTGTCCTTGGTTGCATTCCCCTTTTGTTTTTTCATTCTTCACCTTGAGGATTTTCAAATAATGATGCTTGCTCTGCTTCAGAAAGAGGTGGCTTAGATTTTATAGGGAAGATGGATGGAACTGTCTTGTTTGCACTTGTAGATATTCTGATTTTGGCATGAGAGTTGTCCATCATCATGATTTTTTTAGTTGTCCTGGTCAAGTCTGTTACATTGGGGAAATAAGTGGTCATATATTCCAAGTTAAGCCCACTCATGGGGTGCTAATTTAGAGAGATTGTGCCTTGCCTATAGTGTCTGGATATCTCTAGAGCCCTCAGGAGCATCCCATTTTAAGGTTTGCTTACTATGGAACTTAGTGAGACCTGCCTGAGACATGCATACATTTTACTTCTGGAATGACCTCCCAAACCATTTTGAAATCTCTTAACTGTAAACAATCGTTTGTATTTCATGTTTCCCCCTTTTCTTCAAGGTATTTTTCCAAAAGTATTACTGGATGGTGCTTAGTATTAATCCCTCAGTGCCAGGGAGACTTATCTCCAGGAATCATCTCCCACACCGTGGGGAAAGTAGTGCGTGAATTTGCAGATTTTGGCTTAGAGAGAGGTCACATTTGACTAACAAGGAGGTTTTCATGAGTCAAATCTTAGGCTATAACTACTATTAGGATAAGTTTCAATTTTACAGGAATAAGGTTCATAGTTGTATACAATAGTACTGAGGGCTTGATATATTGGTCTCTTTTCTTTTATTAGGAATTGCCTATGTACTTGAGAGATTCTTGCCCCTCTATTTGAGAACTTAGAAGAAATCTTCATGACAGACAGTTTAATATTTTGTTGTTTATTGTGTGGGTTTCCATCCACTGAGATAACTTATGAGAAAATGAACAAACACATTCATATTCCATACAACCATGCCCTTGGTGCATCCTTTCCCACACATTCCTCAATAACTGACATACTGTATCAGTGACCCTTCTTGCCATTTTTGCCAAAAGAACATTCCTACAATTCTATTTTCAACCATGGATATCCAACTTCCCAGAATATATCTTTTCCCTCCACCAGTCCTTCTCCCAGTTCCATGGATAGTCCAACCCAAACCCCTCACCCTCACAATCCAGCAACATTGACCCCACTCACATTCTTGCACCTCAATCACCTCCATCCACTGCCAAACTACCTCCTTCCACCTTATCGTAGGTTCTGCCCAAATTTAGCATCAGCTCACCACACTACTCTCTTGCTGTCAAATAATAACTTATCTTTCAGACCCTTGCTCTGTGAGTCTGCTCAAATTTCCTTAGTCAAATCAGTGAAGTAATGTAATATTTGTCCTTCAGTGACTGAATTACTTCACTCAACATAAGATCTTCAATATTCAACCATGTAGTCATATATGCCAATACTTCATTCCTTCTTTCAGCTGAGTAATTTTCCATTTTATGTGTGTACCACATTTTGATAATCCATTCATATATTGATGGACACTTGTGTTGCATCCAACTTTTAGTAATAGTGATGACACCACTATGAACATTGCTGTGCATATGTCTCTTCATGTCCCTACTTTCAATTCTTCTGGATGTATGCCTAATATTGGGATTGCAGGATCATATTGTATTTTATTGTTAGCTTCCTGAAGAAGGACTGTTCCTATTTCTCCAGATCCTCTCCAGCACTTTTAGTGTTCTTTCTTTTAATAATGACTGTTCTTTAAGGGATGAGATGATACCTTATTGTAGTTTTTATTTTCATTTCCATATTAGCTAGTGATATTAACCATTTTTTTCATGTGCTTTCACAATTGGTATTTCTGTTTTGGAGAAATATCTGTGTAAATGTTTTGCTCATTAAAAAAAAATACTTATTTTAAAGAAACTTTAGATTACATAAATGTTTCATAAAAATATAGTGGATTACCATATGCCCCACTCCCTCCCGCTCCCACACTTTCCCACATTAACAACATCTTTCCTTAGTGTGGTACATTTGTTACAGCTGATGAACACATATTGAAGCATTACCATTAACCAGTTTTTAAACTGGATTGCTTGCTCTTTTATTCTGTATAAATATAAAGGAAATGGTCAGACCTTTACCTACACCGATGAAGAAAAAGAGATATAAATAAATAGATGAAGTGAAAGCTGAGACATAAAAAACATCCTTACAGAAATAAAAAGAATTATAAGAGAGCACTATGTAAGAATTATTCACCTACAAATTTGAAAACCTAGAACAAAAGGGAAAATTCTTAGAAACACGCCAAAGTATATACACTGATTCAAGAAGAAATCTTAAAAGACCAATAACAGGTACAGAGATTGAATCAGTATTCAAAATCCTCCATATAAATAGAATTTCAGAACCACATGATATTAATTGGCGAATACTTCCAAACATTCAAAGAGGAATAGACTCAATCCCTCTCAACTTCATGCAAAAAATCAGAGGAGGAAACACTTCCTAACTCTTACTTTGAAGTTAGCATTGCATTGATATCAAAGCCAGATGACATCACAAGAAATAAAAATAATTTAAATTAATTTCTCATGAATATAGAACAAAATACTATCCAACTGAATCCAAGAGCTTGTAAAAAAGATTAATACTGTGACCTAATGAAATTCAAACAAGGAATGTAAGAATGGTTCAACACCATAAAATCAATGTAACAAATTATATTAATAAAATGGGAAAAATCACACAATAATCTAGTAACTAAAATGCCTTTCCATACAATAAAAAGGGATGTTATTTAGATATGAAATAAGAGCAATCAAGAGATTGCAGGTCCTGATTATGCAGAACATTAATCACAAATCATAAAAACTACATTTATCACATTCCATTTTGCCCCCTTGGAAGAGGAACAGTTCAGCATTAATACTCCTCAGGATAACTCCAAAATATGTTTCATTCCTTACTCAGTGCAAATGATTCCTCTTTTATATAGAATGAGATTATAAAGGCCTAACCTGGTCAACATAAAGTTGTTTAGCCACTTCCATTTCTTTTGCTACCTTTGTTTTAATTTTTTTTTCCAGCCATCTCCTCAAAAAAGGGATAAACCAATTTCTCCAAGAATGCTCCATTCAGGTGCTGGGTTCTGAACCTTTTTTTTTTTTTTTTTTACTTATCTCCACCCATTCCCTTCTGTCACTGATCTACCACAATAGTCAAAATAAAAGCTTTAACTTTAAAATCTTACTGGACTTATCAGACTCCTCGAGGGCATAAACAGAGCATCAGATAGATAAGATTTCTCTAGCCTTGTTAATCAATGATCCAGGCATGAGGTCCATGGGTTCAATGAGGAAAATGGAGAAAAAAAAATTATTTCTATTTAGTGAGGGTTGGTGAGCTGGAAGTGAGGGCAAGAGAGTGAATATTTTATTTCGGGGAGTCTTGACATTTTGGCATAGAATTTTCCTTCATGCTCCTTTAATCATGTAGTGTAACTCTCACTTTGTTCTCTAAGAAGTTCATTCAAGTGCTGAGGGCACAGGGGTAGAAGCCATCCTTCAATGCTGGACCTGGACAGATTCCAATAACTTTATTGAAATGAAATTTATATTGGGGTATACGGTTTTCAGAGATTGCGCCAATTCCTCACATCTTTCTGTATTTTATATATGACTGTTACCTTAGTTTGCCACAGGGTTGCCAAAGTAAAGTACCAAAAATTGGTTGGCTTTTATAATGGGAAATTTATTAAGATAAAAGCTTACTGTTCTGATGTTATGAAAATGTTCAAATCACAGTATCAGCTGATATGCTTTCTCATCAAAGTCAGCTACTTGTGATCCTGCCATCCTACCACATGATGAAGCAAGATGCTGGCCAAACTCTGCCAGTTCTCTACCTTCCCCTACAGAATCAAATGTCTCCTGAAGCTCAGTGACCAGGCATATGACTTGTTTCTTTTCAGGCTTTCTCTCTCAGCAGCTCTGCTTTCATCCCAAGTTCAGCCATGGGTGATCAGGCATATGGAATAACTCTTCAGCCTTGAGCTGTTCATGGGCCCAGCCTCGTGTGGGCTTTGTGCTTCACCTTCCACTGCTAGTGATCCTGGAGTCTTATCTCACATGGCAGGGTATAAATGGCAACTCTCTTTTCTCTCCATCTCTTCTCTGTCTCTCCATTTATATAAGGCTCAAGTAAGAGAGCTGATACACAACCTAAGTAAATCTCCCTGACATCATCCAATAAAAGGCATTCTAATCAAGGGATGTAATCAAGGTCCCTTCACAAAATCTAATGCAATCAAAGGGTATCATACCCAAAGGAATGGATTACCTCAAGAATATAATCTTTTTTGGGATTCACTAAAGTACTTTAAACTTCACAACTCTGCATCTCCTCAAATCAACTGATGGAATCTCTTTATAAGCTTTTGATTCTGAGCTGGGTATAAAATGTTTTTTTTTTGTTTGTCTTTTGTTTTGGCCAAAATAATATGGTGGAATTCACAAGGTACTTCAAGAGATCTTGGTATTGTTCTGCTGCTCTATCCTAGATTTCTGGATCAATCATGAAAAATTCCAGATGAGCTAGGTGGATTACAAGAAGATATGTGAAGAAAGAATTGTCTCATTTAAGGCTGCTTAACAGCAGCCCATATCCAGGAATGCCCCAAAATGTAAGAAACACTAGCAATGGTAAATTAAACCCCTCTTGTAAACACAGAGCTGACAGTGGACCCTTGAGGACCTCTGCCAATGTCAGAACAACACCACTCCGTAGACTCCTATATAATTATGGAAGTGTTTACATAAAACATTTTTAAAGAATTTATTTATTCATTTTTCCTCTGCTCATTGTTTTCACTCACTGTGTGTTCTCTGTGTTTGTTCATTATGTTCTCCTCTTTTTTTAGGAGGAAACGGGAGCCAAATCTGGGACCTCCCATTTGGGATGGAGGCACTCAATGGCTTGAGCCACCTCTGCTCCCACTTGTTATGTCTCTCATTGTCTCTCCTTATTATATCTCTTTGTTGTATCATTTTTTTTGCATCAGCTCACTCCCTTGCTCCTCTTCTTTAGGAGGCACCAGGAACCAAACCTGGAACCACCCATGCGGTAGGTGGGCACCCAACTGCATGAGCAACATCAGCTTCCCTCATAAAACTTTTATATTGCATAGCTTTTGTGGCAGCAATATCTAACTGATACAAAAATCAATGTGAACAGAACTGTTAGAGCTCAGAATAATTGGTTCCTTCTTATTTTGAGCATTTGGTCAGATATTTGAAGACAGCATCCAAGATAACACAGTTTTTTAATTTTTTTTGGATAACTACATTAACAGGTGACCACAGTTGAGAATATATTCCTGGTAATACAGAGATATTGGAAGCCTATGTCTGTTTGTTCAGGACCAATTTGTGACCCTGAATCAGACCAACTCCATTTGCTGAGGAATTACTGCACAAGATTTTAATGCTTGTGAAAGTTGTCCTTTGATCATGAAGATTGAAGACCATTTTGAACATAAAGCAGATAAGGTAATGTATGATAGGATACATACAAAGATTGTTCACCCACATGCCCTTCAGTGTTTATGGTGAAATTTAGAGAAAGGGGAAATATTCCATTTCCATAAATGGAAACATTCTTATTTGTTATGCAATAAGATAATGCAAAACATGCAACTGGGCCCTGCACCCCCATACATAAACACTTTACATAAGCAATTGAAGATTTATTATGTCAAGAAGATAATGTAAATAGAAAAATCAATTCTTTTCAAGGAATGCAAGATTTGATTTAAATTTTTATTTCTTCATTTTTAAGTTCATATCTGGTTCTATGGCAGGTTCTAGTTTCATGAACTTATCAACAATGAATTTCTGCCCTGAGGGAGGTTTTGAGCTCATAAATCCCTACATCTCTTTAGCACTAGAACAAATATCTTCTTTATGGCTCTATTCTCAAATTTGTTCAGGGCTTCCTTTATGTCTTTATTCTTCAGACTGTAGATGAAGGGGTTCATATGAGTGTGACCACAGTGTACATCACTGAAGCTGGTGCACTTGAATACATTATGCAAAACAATAAAAGTAAGTTACATTCATAGAGTTGTACAATAAAATAAGGAGACAGGTGAGAGGTGAGATGCATAGGTGGAAAATGCTTTAGATATCCCCTGAGCCAATGAAAGTACATGAATGGAGGAAATAATCTTAGAGTAAGAGAAAAGGACTCCAGCAAATGTAATACACACAGCAGCCCTTTTACAAAATACTCCATTATGACATTGGTAATCAGAACAGGCAAGGTGGATGATCTGATTAAGTTCACAGAAAATGTAGAGTATTTCCAAGTGCATACAAAGGGACAGCCTCAAATCCATTAAACTTTGTAAAAAGGAAGGTAAGACACTCATGATCCAGCACCCCAGAACCAGAAGGACACAGAGCTAGGGGTCCATGATGACTGTGTAATGCAGGGAGTAACAGATGACCATGATGTGGTCATAGACCATCATGGCCAGGAGAAAGTTGTCCAACCCTACAAAGAGTAAGAAAAAGTACATCTGGATGAGGCAGCCTTCATAGGAAATGGCTTTGCTCTGTGCCTGGATGTTCAACAGCATTTTTGGGACAGTGGTGGAGATGAAAAGTATGTCAACAGGAAAGATTAGAGAGGAAGAATTGGCATAGGCATGTGGAGCTGGGAGTCTGTGAAGGTGGCCAGGACCATGAGCAGATTCCCAAAGACGGTGACCAGGTAGATGGACAGGAACAGCATGAAGACAACAGGTTTTAAATCTGGATCCTCTGAAAATCCCAGAAGAAGAAATTCTGAAATTCTTGTATTATTTTCTCATTGCATGTGAGGGCTCTGAATTATCAGAGAAGAGAGAAGGAGCACTGGTAATTTTCATAGAACTAGGCATTACTAATCTAGTAATAATGGTATAATTTATACATTACAGTCAATAAATTAAATTCTATACTTAGTTTATAATCTGGTCCCCTTTTTGGTTCTCCTTGTGTTGTCTCTCATTAGCAATCCCTGTCCCACTGACAGATTTTCCTCAAAAAAATTATGTATTCTACAGAGTTTATGAGAAATATATTAATACATTTGAGGAATATACATTGAGTTCTGACTTTGTGTCACATGTGGTCTAAGCAATATCTACAATCTGTTGATGGAGAAAGAATATAAACAAATAAGAATCAACCATATGACATGTCAGAAAGGGACAAATGCTAAAACAAAAAGAAATCAAGTAAAAATAAGAGATGATTGAGGGGGTATTTTTGATTGGCTGTGCACGTGAGACAAGAAGTAAAGGGGACATTTGAACAGACACCTCAAAGCTGAGAATACAGGAACCACAAGGGGTCCTGGGAAGTGTGTTTCCAGCACACAGATATATATATACAGATATAAATGAAATCAATGGCAAAAATTCATTAAAAAGTGTAGTTTTTTTTTAAACAGTGTAATAATACACAAGAATAAAAACACAGAGATACAAGTTAAACAAAAACAAAACCAGAACAAACAATTTACAATGGAGAAAGTGAATGACTAATAAACCAGCATATATTTAACCTCACATTGAAGGAATAATTGACAAGAAAAAGTTTTAATATACCATTTTCCTTATAATTAAAATTATCATTTTTCATGTGATTACTCAATATGAAAATGTATGTATCATGTACTGACATGAAAACATCATATCTACCTCCAAAATACTGTAAATTTCCATCAATTTACAAACATTCTCAAATACATCTTGACTTGAAAATAAAAAAAAGAAATGCCTTCCCTTCACTGCACGTACCTTCACTGCTAATACCCCAATTTCCCCTTCTCACATTAACTGCGAAGCCCCTTGGACAGATCGTCTATCTTGGATTCACTTTTTCCCTCAAATTACTTACTCTAACTGGGCTTACATTCTTATTATTCAATATTTAAAAATGACCCTTGCATTGCTGAATTCAATGCAAATTTCTTTTTAAAAATACAGTATATGCAAAATGCATTAATTAATTAAGCAAGAACAGAAACAAATGAGATCTCTCAGTCCTGGACTAGAATGAAATAGTACTCATATGAACTCAGATAAAAGCTCTCAGCTTCCATTCAACCTGACACTTCCCTGCAGCATCTGCTTTGCTCTTCTCACCTGGATGGTTTCTCACAGTAGAAGGTCTCCAGGTGGAAGTCCAAATTACTCATTGAGGCTTTGATGATGGAGACTGAGGCTCTGTCCCCAGACAAGACAGCAGAAATGAGTCTAGCTTCAGTCCCCAAGCCAGAACTAGGACTCCCAAGTAGGAGCTGGTGACTCCTACTGCAGCCCATCATAACCCCTGGGACTCTAGTCTGGACAGAAAGAAAAATGTTCTTGCTGATTGTTCTCCACAGATCAAATTCTAAGCCAAATGAATCCAATTTTTGTTATTTATCCTCCATGGACTCCTCTTCCTTCCATAGATCTAACCATCTAAAAATCTATCTTGCCCTGTAAATTAAAGTTTCTCCAAGGATTGAGGAACCTGTCTTGACTAGGTCGCTTCATGTCAAAGCACTGATATTGGGTGAGGATAAATCCCTGTCATTTCCTTTAGAAATTTGCTGTTCTCCCCTTCAACCAAGGGGGGAACTATGTTCATTTCCTATAAAAATATGGACACTGTACTCCTTTGTTTGATGATGCCTTGCAAAAACAATCAGGAATCTCATAGTTACAGCACTAACAAGGACCTGTTATTTAGTCCACCATTCAGAACATGCGTATTAATTTTAAGGAATATATTTTCTTCTTTTATGCACTGTGGCCTGTTTACATCACCTTATAGGGAATATCTTATTTAATTGTATCCCTATAACATTCAATGGTGCCCAATTCATGTAATTATACTTATTCTTTCTATTCATTTAAACACTAAAAAACTGTATTTGTTTTTTTAACTTTTACTGTAGTTACACAAATACAACTCAAATTTTCATGTTTTTACTACTTTCAAGTATTCTATTCACTAGCAATAATTGCATTCACTATATTGTGCTGCTATCACCAATGTTCTTTATGTAAAATTTCATCACATCTATTAAGCAACATCACCCAGATCACTTTGTCCCTGATTATCCATAATCTACTGTCTCCATAAATTTGCCCAGTTTGTAATTCATAGCCAGCAAGATCATATAACATTTATCTTTTTGCATCTGATCATATAATAACATGCTACCTTCAAGGTTCATCCATGTAGTGACATATTCCTTTTTTACAGGTCAATTACATGGTTTGTATATATCACATTTTTCTGAGGTACTGGGATGGGGATTGAACCTTATGTAGGAAACCACTTAACCATGGAGCCACATAAATTCCCCTGAGTTGGATTTTTTGTTTGCTTGGTGTTTTTTGCTTCTTTTTGTTTTGTTTTGTTTTGAGGAGGCACCAGGAACCAAATCCAGGACCTCCCATGTGGGAAGTAGGTGCTTATCTACTTGAGCCTCATCTGTTCCCTAATGTATACATTTTTATAAGCAGTTTTAGTCACATACCATACAGTTCATCCAAAATATATAATCAATGCCTGTCAGTATAGTCAAAGAGTTGTGCATTCATCACCACAATCAATTTTAAAACATTTTTATTGACTCAAATAGAAAATCTCCACAGCCCTTACCTTCCTCTTATTGACAAAAAGGAGCGGTGTGTTACCTTTACTACAACTGATGAAAGAACATTAAAATGTTACTGTTAACTATAGTTCATAGTGTTCATTAGGTGTATTATTTCCATATACCACCCTCTTTTTAACACCTTGTAATAGTGCTACACATTTGTTCTAGTTTATGAAAGAATAATCTTATTTGTGCTATTAAACACTTGCATCATACACAAGGGGGGTTCACTGTTATACAGTCCAAGGTCTCTTGCTCTAGCTTTCCTTCTAGTGATGTACAAGACCCTAAATTTCCCTTTCAACCTCAATCAAACATACGATTCAGTGCTGTTAATTACACTCACGATAATGTGTGTTCTCATACCTCTATGCAATTCTAAACATTTACAGTCAACTTTATTACCAATTCTGCACATATTAACCATTTGCTGCCCATTCTCTACCCTCATTCTTACCTATGGAAATCTATATTTTAGATATTAAGTCTGTGAATTGGCTTATGACACTTGGTTCATGTTAGTGAGGTCATACAATAATTAACGTTTTGCATTTGGTGTATTTCACTCAAAATAATGTCCTCGAGTTTCATCCAAGTTTTCACATTCATCAGGATTTCATTCCTTCTCACAGCTGAATATTCTAACATTTGTATATACCAAATCTTGTTTTTTCTTTCATCAGGTGATGGACAATTAGGTTGTTTCCATCTTTTGGTAATTGTGAATAATGCCACCATGAACGTTGGTGTGCAGATGTCTATACACATCCCTGCTTTCAGTTCTTATGAGTATATACTGGGTAGTGGGATGCCCAGATCATATAGCAATTCGATAATTAGCTGTGGAACTGTCGAAGAGTTTTCCACAGTGGCTGTGCAATTCTAAATTTTTCTAGCAGTGAAATGATCTTCCTATTTTCCCATATCCTTTCCAATCTTTGCAGTTTTTTTTTGTTTTTTTTTTTAGTAGTAGCCATTCTAGTAGGTGTGATACTGATATCTCATTGTGGTTTTGATCTGCATTTCCCTAATAACTAGTGATGTTGAGCATCTTTTCATTTGTTTTTCAGTCATTTGTTTTTCTTTCTTGAAAAATGTCTATTCAAAGCTTTTGCCCAATTTTAAATTGTGTTGCTTGTCTTTTTGTCATTGAGTTATGAGATCTCTTTATATATCCTAGAAAATAAAACCTTATTTATGAGAAACATTTTCCAAATTTATTCTCCCTTTGAGTAAGCTGCCTTTTCACTTTAATGGCAAATTCCTTTGAGTAAAATTATTTAATTTTCAGGAAGTCTCATTAATCTATACTTTATTTCATTGCTTGTGCTTTGGGTGTAAATTCTAAGAAATCACTGCCTACCCCTAAACTTCCAGGAGTTTTTGGTCCTGGCTCCTATATTTTGGTCACTGGCATATTTTGAGTTCATTTTTGTATAAGGCCTGAGGTATGGGTCCTTTCTGAATCTTTTGAATATGGATATAGAGTACACCCTGCTCCATTTGTGGAAGAGACTATTCTATCCAGTTTGAGTCCACTTGACACTCTTGCCAAATATCAACTGGCCTTAGATGTGAGGATCTATTTCTTAACTCTAAATTTGGTTCCATTTGTCAATATCTCTATCTTTGTGCCAATACCATGCTATTTTGACCACAGTCGTTTGGAGTATGCTTCTTTTTCAGGGTGTCCTTGGCTATTTAGGGCCACTTCCACATCCAAATAAATTTGGTAATTGGCTTGCCAATTACTGCAAATTAAATTGCTGGACTTTTGATTGGGATTGTGTTGAATCTGTAAATCAAGTTGGGTAGAACTGACATATTAATGATTTTTTTTTCTTTGAATCCATAAATGCAGAATATCCTTCAATTTATTTATATCTTCTTTGAATTTTTTAGCAATGTTGTGCAGTTTTCTTAGTACAAGTCCTTTTAAATTCTTGGTTATATTTATTCCTAGATATTTGACTGTTTTAGTTGCTCTTGTAAATGGATTTTTTTCTATTCCCACACGAAGTTAGTGGCTTGATATCCAAGGAACCTGGACAAGTCATGTTCCTGAGTCTTCAACTTTGGAGTAATCTTTAATGTGAAGGATGGGATAAAGTGCAAGAAAGTTAGACATATGGAAAACATGAGACTTATGGAGGAGGAATCATAAAAACAGGATTCATCTGACAAATAATATGATCCCTTGGGAACACAAAATCGGGAATGAAATTTTCTTTCTGTTCAGACTAGTATCCCACAGAGAAATGAGGGTGCAGCATTTGGAAAACCAGGAGGAAATTTCCTAATGAGATGCTATAGGAAACATTTAAAACTCTTCTCAGCTGTTGTCCCTCAGCTTGTGCAACTCTAGGCTGGACAGGGCATGGTTGTTTCTCTTGGAGTCCCAAGTCCTGATTGGGGAATGATTCCTGACCCTTTCCAGCTGTCTTGTATGGGGACTGAGCTTCACCACCATTATACACTACCCAGGGAAGATTATGAACTTTCATTCAGACACCTACCACTCAGAGATGCAAACAATGTGAGTCAGAGAGCCCTGAAGATGCTGTAGGAAAGGGTGAGGGACAATTGAAGGTTTGACATATTATCTGATGTCATTGGAGAGCCAGTCCTGGCCCAGCCAGTGCCAAAACATCATCATGCTTGTTCTCTTATTTGCTTATTTAATGCATTTATGTACTATAGTAAATTTACTCTATATCTCTCATTAACTTACTAAGGGAATGTAATAACTATTGATTTATGAAAAATAAGTTAAATTCTTATTTTATTTTTTAATCATAATAATAAATGATTATATGTTCTCTAAATAAAACTATACCCAATTTTAAACATATAAACTCGTTAAGTTTTTTACAGATTTAATCTCTTGTAACATAGTTCTGCATGCTATAAATTTTTATTGATATCATATATAAAACTATCAATGTTATTATGTATTGCTAGCCCTATTATAACTGCTAATTTTTATAGAGTCCTTTCATAGATAAATTATATTCCCAAAAAGGAGAATTAAATTCTTGAAATTCTGTTTCTGACCCTGTCTCTATTGTTTTAAAACAATAATATATCTTATATATTAATCAAATAAAGTTACAAAATTTATTGATAAACAGAAGTATTGATGAATGCCTTATTATAGAGTTTTTGATGTCTTCAAGTATTATGATAAAATCTTGCAAAATATTTTTTTTTAAAGGAGTTACCCTTTACACTCAGTAAGCAGGGGTCACTGCTAACAATTAAGTAATGGGAATGGATGTCCAATTAGAAGATGGAACAGGATTGTAAAATGTTCTAGGAAAAATAAAACATCTGTCCAAGAAGCTATGCTTTCCAGGGGATTAGGGAAAGGGAGTAACAGAGTGGAGGGGCGTGCAGGAAAGCGAGTGTATTTCATTTTTTATTTTTAAGGTGAGGTGTACAGGAGCATGTTTCTGTGTTGATGGTAGAGATACAGTTAAATGGAAGCAGATTTTACATTGCTATAGCAGTTCCTGAGACATACACTCTCAGGTTGGGTTTTCACATAAAAAATGGTAATTTGTATTTATTGGATTGAAAGGGACATACAAAAATTTTACCCAGCAAATATTCATTTATTGGTGATGTTCAATAGGGCTGTTTATTTTTCATGCATTTTCTTTGTTGCATAATTTTGTTTTCATTTTCGCTATGTATTTTTGGGTCTGAATATTTATTCTTGTTTATAATTGCATTTTGTGAAACATAATCTGCAGGTGTTATCACCATCCTTTTAGTCAGCATTTTTGGTCTTTTATGCTTGTATAGACGTTCTTGCAGGAAAGTGTATAAGTTTATAAATTCTGCATAATCAAATAAATCAGGGTTGCATATTTTATTCCTACAACTGGTTTTCAGTCTAGAAAAGTCTTCTTTGTTCAAGTTATAAATCTTGCTTTTTGTATATTGCCATCTCTTTTCACAACTCTTCTTTTCCTCATTGTTTCTTTCCCTTTTGTGGTTACATGAATTTTTACAAGTTTCATTAACTCTACCATCTTATGGAAGGCATTCACCATTCAACTACCCATTATCTTTAATCTAACTATTAGTATATTTGATTCCATAAATGTTTATATGGGATACATTTGTGACTTTTGATACTGCTTTCTCCCTGCTTTAAAAATGTATATTTGTATATACATATTTTCTTTCTTCTTTTTGTGTTTTCTTGTATATACATATTTTTTCTCAAATATTTTTTATTTAATTATAAATATATTTTGATATTTAGAATATTTATCTTATGTGGTTTTTAGCAGTTACTTTTAGATATATCATTTATTGTTTTCTAATAAGGTTGTTTGGAAACAGCTATACTTAGCATTGTTTCAAACTCCCTGATAATTTTATTTAATAACTTTACATTTTCTATAAGTTTATTATTTATATTAAAGTACATATATACATATTAGTGAAAACTCAAAGCAGAAAAATGCAGGTGAAGCCCCTGCTCATTTGTATCTTACAGTATCCTGGGGAAATTACAGTGCAAGATAATGAATGTGTTCATGGCATAAAGACTTAAGACCGATATCCTATGAAAGAAGTTAATCATTTTAACAGCCTAAGATTTTGTTGATTTTGCAGGGTTTTGCAAAATAAAAGGACTAGGAATGACTTGGGCAAGGGACAGATTCATGACTGGAGTGTGTCTGTTTTATTTTTCAAGAAAGAGTTTAAAACCCAAAGATCTAGAACAGTATAAAGAAGAACACCATTTGAGAAAAGTGAGTCAGGGATTAGCTTCAACTATTACTGAATCAGACAAAACCAATGTGTTTTAATAAACATAGTACAGACACATGAATCATGGTAGATCAGGGCTTGAAGTGGAGACCATGACAAGGCAGGTGCAGCAAGAACAATTGCTCCATCTCTGGCCCTTGAGTCGGGAGGCGCCTCAGCTCCCATACTGGCTGTTTAATCTCTCTCCAACCTCACTCTTACATTGTCTGCCATTCATAGAATGTTTTCCAAACATCAGGGAATGCCTTGCTTTTTCATCTTTCCTTGCCTTTAGATCAATGGCTTCCAAACTTTTGACAAATTTTCAACATCAAAAATGCATTTAATCTTGTGATACCCAGTGCAGACATAGACACACAGATACAGCTGATCAGAGAGATTCATGAATTGATTTGTATTTACCCATACTATGTTTGAGGCACTCTACTTCATATGGTGACTTATTTACTCTCTTCTACAAATCTTGCAAAATGTAGTCTGGTCCTACATATACGTTTTCATCTCCATATTTGGAAAGCATATTCATAGAATGTCTTCACACCTATTTAATATTTCCTTGCTTCTTCTCTTTCATCATTTCCAATATCTATGAAGCTAGCTTCTGTCATTCATTTACAAAGCATATACTTATTCAGTTTCTTTTTTATATATACATTTTTATTTTTTAAAGATACTTAGATTACATGAATGTTACAAAAATATATAAGGTAGCCCCATATGCCCTCACTACTCCTTCCAAATTTTCCCACATTCACAATATCCTTCATTAGTGTGGTACACTTGTTAAAATTGATTAACACATTTTGGAGCATTGCCAGTAAGCATAGATTACTGTTTACATTGTCGTTTACACTCTCTCCAGTACAATTTTGTAAGTTATGACAAGATATATATTAGCTTGTACCTGTCATTGCAAATCCATTCAGGACATATCCCAATTCCTGAGAATGCCCCCATATTAAACCTATTTTTCCTTTCCTTCCCCTAAGAACTTCCATTGGTCACTGTCTACACATCACTGATAACATCTCTTCCATTGTTGGAATCACAATAATTCTATAGTAGAATAACAGTAAGTCTACTCTAGTCCATCACTCACTCTGCAATCCTGAGGATTCTGGGTTGGTGATGGCCATTCCACCTCTAATTGAGAGAGGGTTTAGAACCCATGGGGCAGATGGAAGGGACTATCCTGCTTGCAGTTGCAGACTCTTTCTATTCCTTGATATGGTCATTGTACATCATAATCTCCTTGTTAGAGATCCTGGATGAGTCTAATGAACTAGAGAGTAGGTGTTGAAATTGTTTTGGGATACAGGAACCAACAGGTACATGGACAGCCCAAAGATTTAGGTCTCTTGGACACAGCACCAAATTCCTGAGCTGTCTGCTCTGCCTATGGCGTCTAGATGTCACTAGAGATCTCAGGAGCCCTGCTATTTGAGGCAATATTTACTTTGACAGTTAATAAGATACTGCTGATATGTGCATAAATGTAATTTCTGGAATGACCTATTGACTTACATGGAAGTCTTTTAGCCATGTAAACTCATTTGTCTTTACCCATTCCCTTTTTGGTCAAGGTCTTTTTCAGTTTCTTTTATAAACCAGGCACCAACTGATTTGGATTACTGGAATAAAATGTACGTAGAACATTGGTTCACCCCTCAAGGTACTCAATCTAGGAGGGAGAAAATGCCTGGAGTTCAATAAATGTAACACATAAGGACTGTCTCCACAACAGAAATTAGGTGCATGTAAGGATGTATCATTTTATGAATGGAATATTAAAGATAAGTTTCAGGAAGGAGATAACTCAAAGCTAACCTGAATGGATTTTGGAGTCTCCAGAAGGAAAGGGAGTGAAAACATTATAAATGGAATCATCAAAGAAACCTATACAGAGAGAATAATCTATATAAATCCTCATAGTATGGAAACTATGGAGATCTGTCAAAGATGCCAGGCAGGTTCAAGATCTTGGAGATCAGTGTCCGTGAAAGCAACACAGGGAGTGGGGGGACTGTAGTAGATTGGCCAGGGAGGCCAAAGGTGCATTGTATCTGTGGTGTTTGTCTTCATTGCCCATTTTGAATAGTAGTCATTTTCAAGTTGTGGAAATTGAAGATCACCTTTGGCATGCAGAAAGATCCCTCTGGGTCAATGAGAATATCAGCTACAGGGTTGTTCAGTTTGCAATTGCTGGGAGATATGAGAAGGAAATGAAATAGGAACATGTTATTGGAGACAGGAAGTTGAAGAAAGAATGGGAAATTTGAAGTAAAAGAAAAAACAGCCTCATCTCATCCCCAATGAAAGCCATTCATTTGCCGACAGGGAAAACTATATTTGTCAACTTTCCTAGGATGGTGGAAGCCATAATACCTAATATGTCAAAAAAGATATTAAGACTTAGAATGGTTTGCTTCCTGTCACAGTTTAATCATATAATATGTGGTTATTAGAGATTCAAAGCCAAGTTTATCTGATTACAATATTTTTACATTTAATATCATTTAAAAACACTTTTATTGTAAAAAAAAATTCCCAACTACTGTCGATACTTGTATTTTCTTTTATTAAATGTTGGTGTATTACCTTTGCTCATTTTACTCTTGGGTCGTGCGATCTTAATGGCCTGACACTATAAAAATATATCACTGCTTTTTTTCCTTTATGTTTTATTTGTCTTTTTGGGGCATCCAGAGAATAAATCTTACTTTGGAATGTAGCTAAAACCAAGTAAGGTTTTCTTCATAATAGTCTCTTCAGTTAGATCTGAGCTTAAAACTTTTCTTTATCCTCATGTCCATTTCATTGCTCTCTGTCTCCCTCTGACTACTGAGCAGATTTTATGGTTTTTAAACATACATCAGAAAATGACCACAACAAAATGAAGTCCATTGTTTACATGTCCACGGGATGTATGGCAGATGGAATTCCTGGATACCATTTTTAACTGTACTGGGAAATGACAATCTGTTGCTGCCAGCTTGCATTGTAATCACTCCTGACCAAATCATGAGGCTGGAGTTGAAAAGAACATAGTGATACTACACCCCAGGAAGCCATTGTATGCTCCTTTTTCATTGTGTGTGTATGTTTGTGCTTAAGTGATGAATTAGAAATTTTAGAGAAGAGATAAATGATCACATAAATTCCTGTGGGAATGTTATCTAATACAGAGTCTCAATGCAAATTATAGAGCAAAATAGGAGGGGCTTTCTGGGGGAGAGCATTGCAAACAAATTAATAAAATGCAAAAGATATAACATGTGCATAAGTGACTCCCTGAGTCTTGAAGATTCAACATCAGTGAGTCCAGTTTGTCGTTCATTATCTCTGAAATCATTGCTGACTACTTTTACTGTTCCTCATCCCACTGCCACACAGGCTTCCTTGGTGGCCTTGAATTCTAAAGCAAGTCCTGCCCTTAGGGCCTTTGTCCTAGGAATTCCTTCATTTGGGCACACACCTCCCCTGGTATCCTTTTGGCTCCAACCTTCTCTTCTTTGAGGTCTACTTTAAATTGTTTCTTCTCTACTGGTTTCATTTGAATACCCAATTAAACATAGCATGCCCTGTTGACTCACTCCTTTTACCTTGTTTTACCCTATTAGCAGTTGTCATTATCTGACATATGATTATTTATTTTTTTATATTCTTTATCTATGAATAGAATTCAGGCATTCTTGTTTCACACTTTATGTCCATTGCCTAGGCACAGACTGGCACTATTTTGAAACTCAATATAAATTCCTCAAAAGGATGAATAGATTCCTTTTAAAAATCTTAAAACACATGGCTCTTAGAGTAATATTCTGTAAGTGGGACCTGAATTACTAATCAAGGATGTCCAAAGAGTTCACCGAAAAGGGAACAGTTTGATCACCAAAATGTGGAAAATACTTTCCTGAGTACAAACTTAAAAATAGTTTACTAAAGACTAATTGTTTGAAAAGTGGTCATGTTATTTTTTCTAATTCTTTGTAGTAACTTCACACACATAGAATCATGAAATAAAACACAAATTTTGGAATTTCTTTTCCTGGGATTGTCAGAGGACCTAGAAGTGCAGCCCCTCATTTTTGGTCTGTACCTGGTCATCTGCACTGAGAAACTGCTCACCATCCTGGTCACCATCACTGAATCCCACCTTCACACACCCATGTATTTTTTCCTTTCCAGCCTGTCATTTTGTGACATCTGTTCCACCTCAACCATTGTCCCAAAGATGCTGATGAATATATAGACAGAGAACAGTCATAACCCATACAGGCCTCCTCACCCAAATGAACTTTTTTTGCTCTTTGTAGCACTGGACAACTTCTTCCTGGCTGTGATGGCCTATGACTGCTTCATGGCTATCTATCACCCCTGCACTACATGATCATCATGAGCCCCAGAACCTTTCTTCTGCTGGTTTTGGTGACCTGGATCATAAGTGCTCTGAAGTCCTTATTACAAACTATAATGGTGTTGCAGCTGTCCTTTTGTACACACTCAGAAATCCCCCCAATTTTTCTATGAACTTAATCAAATGGCCCGAATTTCTTGTTCAGACACCTTCACCAATGACATAGTGGTCTATTGCACAGCTGTGGTCTTGGCTGGGGGTCTTGTTGTTGGGACCCTTCCCTCATGCTCTAAGATTATTTCCTCCATACTTGCAATCTCATCACCTTGAGGGACATATAAAACATTTTCCACCTGTGCATCTCACCTCATAGTGGTCTCCTTATTTTATTGTACCACCATAGGGGTATACCTTAGTCCTGCTACTTCACACAACACACATTCAAGTGCAGAAGCCTCGGTGATGTACACTGTTGTCACACCCATGCTGAACCCCATCACCTACAGTCTCAGGAATAAAGATATAAAGGGGGCTCTGAAGAGATTCTTAGGGAGCAAAGCCATGAAAGTATCATTGTTCCTATAGAGGAAGTAGTGCACATGATTACAGGATGCATATGACTAGAGCTCAAAACTTCAGTTCTTTGAATAATTCATGGTGATAGACCTTAACTTCTGGTCAGATATGTCCTTAAATATAATGAAGTAAAACTTGAAATCACATAATTTATTACCATAAAAAGGATTTTTCTGATGATTTATATCTATACATTGAATTAGGAAATATTGGTGTTTATATGTTGTTAGGCTTGTACATTGGGATTCAGGACTGGATGTCATGGTCTATATTATGCCAATGGATAATTAATATGACTCCATTCCTCTAAACAAATTATTTGCTCTTTTTCTATAATCATCATAAATGTAAAACAAGTCATTATTTTTAGAAGACAATGAAAAATCCATGTATTTTTTCTACTTTCAAATTTTTAAGTCACCTATATGTTCAAAACTCCCTTCAATTCTCATGAAAAAAGCTTTGACTTATAGAATAACTTGAACTCAATCTAAAATTACTTCCTGGAGTGTTTTGATTCAAGGCCATGAATTAGTCTTACAAAAACCAGTATTTCTCTCCTATGTCTTCTGGTTTCCTGCAAATAACCTTCAGTGGTAGTCAATTTTTCATATATTTCTCTAAAATAAACTTGAATAACAGACTGACCCGGAATGCTTTTTCAATGATCAGAGGGAATGTCAAATGGTAAGAAGTATTAGATTATTCTCAATGCCTTCAGTTCTTTTCTCATTTATTATTCTATCAGTTAGTAATGATAGCATAACAAACTGTCAGTAAGTGGAGGAGGGGGAGGGAGTGGAGCATAAGGGAATCCCTTATATTTTTATGCAATATTTATGAAGTGTACAGCTTGTTTAAAAATAAAAAAAAAAAAACAATTATAAAAGAGAAAGCAGAATGTCACTATAAAGAGACTATAACAATAAGATTCAAACTTCAAGAAAAAGTAAAAAGATTATGATAATACTTTGTTACTGCAGCTAAATCTGTGGTGTGGAGATATTTGGATATCTGCAATGCTACTCATTGCAGTGCAGCCAGCTGGGTATCAGCCATGGAGGTGGTCCTGGTCTTGGATGAGCTCCCTCACATGTTGGGGATTAGATGTCTACAGGCTGCTCCAGGGTGTCCTTGACTGAGACAATAAGGTTTTCTTTACATGTCCACTAATCATATAACTGGTTAACCTGGAGGTGTTCACAAGGCTGATGTAGAGGTCCAAAGAAATGTAGCAGAAACACCAAGGAATCTTGAAGCAAACTGTCATTTCCACCATATTCTCTTGGCCAAAGGAATTAAAACACTGTAAGTACAGCCTAGTATCAAAGGTGGATAAAATGAATCCACCTGTTGATAGGGGGAACTGCACTGTTAAATTGAAAACATATGGATTCAGAAAAATGCCATCTCTACAAGCAGTCTACCCCAAGCATTAATTTCAGTTCATTCAATAAAGTTTTATTAATACCCTTAAAAACCTAAGATTTGAACACCAATATCTTCTACTTTTTCCCTCAGCAGCATTGTTAAATACCTGGAGAAGAGAGTGAGAGTGAAACTATACATTTCGTAAGCAGCCATGGAATTTCTGCTTCAGACCATCATAGCTTCCCCAAATGAAAATATTCCTTCCTTGTCCTCACCTCCAGATCACTATTTTTATGCTAAGAAGAAATAAACCCTTTCCTTTCTTGATGCCTTCTCAATTGTGGGACCTCTTGTATGACTCACTAATTAATGGAACAGGAAAGCTCTTGCTTCACTGATGGAATCTTGATGACCCAGATGATCCCAGAAAATGCTGATGGAATCAATGTGGATGGAAAGGTGGGTTTTATCTGAAGTTACTCCAGAGACACAGAGATGGACAAGTGACGGACAAGGCACCCAAATAGAAAATTCTCTAATTGTTAACCATGGAAGGTTTGGGTTGGACTCCTGTCCATTCTCTCTTTCCCATATTGCTCTCACTTTCTATGCTTCATTTCAATTTTTACGCGTTCTCTATTTTCATACCTGGGGCTTTCATTCTCTAGGTTTGATCTTTATTCTATCTTGTTGTTTGCACCCTGTCATTTATTATTCTTTGCTCTTCTCCAAAATGTAAACACAACCCAATTATACAGCAAATAATGAATGAATTAAAAATGTGCTATATGCATACCATGGAATATTATTGACCTGTAAAAATGAAATTCTGATATGTGATCTAATATATATGAAACATTAAGATGGCATGTTGAGTATATGATCAGACACAAAAAGACAAATATTGCTTGATCTTGTCTCTATGAAACATAGAGTAAGCAAATTTATAGAGAAAGATTGTCAATTACAGTTTACTAGGACTCAGGGATGAGGGAAATGGGAAATATTGTTTAAGAGGTGCAGAGTCTCCATCTAAGGTTTTGAAAAAGTGTATGTAAAGGATGTTGGTGATGGCAACAAAATATAGAGAATGCAATTATTACTAATAAACAGTACTCTTGAAAGTGGTAAAAACATGAAAGCCTGAGTTGTATTTATGTTATTATCATAAAATAGATGATAGATAGATAGATGATAGATAGATAGATGATAGATAGATAGATAGATATTGCATATTGCAAGAGCAGCAACCATAAAGGGGTTCTGGGAAATGGCATTGAAGTAGATTGGCAGGACAAATCTCTCTTACAAAAACAGCACGGGAAGGGAAGAAGCTGTGGAAAGGTGCTTCTATGGGGATAATGCAGACCAGACGAGTGCCATGAACAACGTACAGAAGGGAGTGGGGGCACAGAAATGAAGCCTCCAAAAAGAAACCTGTTAGTTTCTCACCCCCATAGGAGGAATGTCACCCATCTCCCACCTTTGATGCGAACAGCATCCATTAAACCCAACTGAGAGGGGAGAGAAGATATTCCTCCTTGGGAAGAGGCAGGTGGCAGCAGAGGGCTGAGTGTGGTTTCTCTTCATTGAGTTTAAACAGCAGAACCAGGCTTTGAACCATGGCTCTAACCTGCCCAGAAAAGCCAGCCATTGGAGGCTGGAATAGCACCATGTGCTGGCAGGCCAGGAAAGTGAGGAGAAAAAGGCATTTAGGATTCTCTCCTGTTCTTATCTCTAGGCCCTCTTGGATCTGGTCTGTGCCCAATTAGTGGGTCCCTGTCCCTGTTTAATAGCTTGAAGAGGTCAAATTTTAATATTAAGAATAAGTTGAACCCCAAATCAAAGAAAAGCCATGAAACAAAACCACTAGACAATAGAGAGAAATTGACAATCAGAGTGTATTCAGGAACATAATCAGATAACTAGACATCAACAAATTCATGCTATGAAGCTAACATGACCCTAATACCAAAGCCAGATACACATAATATGAAAATACAAAATTGCAGATTGAACTCTAATGAATAGAGAAGCAAATATGCTAAACAAAATATTCACAAATTGAGTCCAATAACACATTAAGTGAATCACACAGGGTGTCCAAATTATCCCAGTTATGCAAGAGTGGTCCAACACAAGAAAATGAATTCATGTAATTCACCACATTAATAAAGAAAAAAACCGCATGAACATATTGATTTTTACAGAAAACCATTTGACCAAATACAGTATCCTTTACTTATAAAAGCACACTAAGGTAGGAAGAGAAGGAAACTGAATTAACATGATAAAGTGCATACATGAATAACCCACAGCTAACATTGTACTCAATGGTAAAAGACTGAAAATTTTCCCACTGGAATCAGCAGCAAGACAAGGATGCCCATTGTCACCACCCTTATTCAATACTGTGATGGAATTCTGGCTAGAACAATTCAGCAAGGAAAATAAATAAAAGCTACTGAGATAAGAAAGAAAGAAGTAAAACTTAGGCTATTTGCTGATGATATGATCTTATACCTAGAAAATCCTGAAAAATCCACAACAAAGCTACTCGAGCTAATATATCACTTTAGCAAAGTGGCAGGATAAAAGATTAATATGCATAGATCAGTGAAGTTTATATACACTACCAATGAAATATCTGAGGAGGAAGTCAGGAAAAATTTTTCTTTATAATAGTGGCTAAAAGAATCAAATATATAAAAATAAATTTGACCAAGGAAATAAAGGACCTGTTTTCAGAAATCTAAAAAACATTGCTAAAAGAGAACAGAGAAGATGTCAATAAAAGAACATTCCTTGTTCTTGGATTGGAGGACACAATATCATTAAGATATCAACTCTACCCAAATTGTTCTACAGATTCAATGAAATCCTAATGAAATTTCCAACAGCTTTTTGTGTAGAAATGGAAAAACCAATAATCAAATAAGGGGCCCTGAATTGGCAAATATATATTGAAAATGAAGAATGAATTTGGAGGACTCTCACTTTCTGAACTTAAAACATATTACATAACTTCAGCGGTAAAAAAAAAAAAAAAAAAA
>JAQZBX010004249.1:0-31206 GCA_029593785.1 Cabassous unicinctus | reverse complement strand
AGAAATAAGACCCCTATCTCACATCTGATGCAAAAATTAATTCAAAATGAATCAAGTACCTAAATATAAAAGTTAGGACCATAACATTCCTAGAAGAAAATGGAGGGAAACATCTTCAAGATCTTGTGTAGTTGGTGTATTCCTAACCTTACACCTGAAGCACAAGCAATGAAAGAAAAAAGTAGATAAATGGTACCTGCTCAAAAGTCAACAATTTTGCACTTTAATGGACTTTTTTTCTGAGAGGGTAAAAAGGCAGCCTATACAATGGGGTAAAATATTTGAAAACCACATATCCTAGAAGGGCTTCATTTCCTTGTTATATAAAGAGATCATAAAACAACAATAAAAAGTCCAACAACCCATTTAAAAATATTTATAATATTTGAGTAAACATTTTTCCAAAGAAAAAAAAAACAAATGGACAAAAAGCACATGAAAAAAAAAATTCAACATCACCAGCTCTTAGGGAAATGCAGATCAAACCAACAATGAGATATCATTTCACAGCTTACAGATTGGCCATTATTTAAAACAAAAAACAACAACAAAAAGAAAACTACAAGTACTGGAGAGAATGAGGAGAAATGGGAACACTCTTTCACTGATGGTGGGATTATTGAATGGTACAAGCTCTGTGGAGGAAATTGGGCAGTTCCTCAGGAAGCTAAATATAGAATTGCCATTTGATCTGGCAATCCCGCTGGTAGTGTTTTATTTTGTGGAACTGAAAGCAAGCATGTTAACAGATATCTGCACATCGATGTTGACAGCAGCATTATTCACAATTGCTAAAAGATGGAAACAGATCAATGGTTAAACATAATTTAGTATATACATACCATGGAACACTGTTCAGCTGAAAGAAGAAATGTATTCAGGATGCATATGAGAAAGTGGGTGAACCTTGAGGACATTATGTTGAATGAAAAAAGCAAAACACAAAAGGACAACTATTGTATGGTCTCATTAATATTAATTAAATATGATGAGTAAACTCACGGAGTTGAAATTTAGAGTATTGCTTACTAGGAGATAGAATAAGGTTTAAGAATGGGGAGTTGATGTCTAATTGTTTAATGTATGGAGAATTTTAATAAGGTTGATTATAACGTGTAGAAATAGAATTGATGATAACATTTTATAGTGAGTATAACTAACACTGATGATTTTTAAATGTGATTGTGACTGAATGGGGTGGTGTAGAAATATAAATGTCAATTGAAAGAAAGTCAGAGAATAATATTGGGAATGTATAACATGGTGAACTTTGTGATAAATGAGGATTGTTGTTAATAGAACAAATAAAACAATGTTCTTCTATGAACTAGAACAAGTGTGTCACTATTACAAGGTGTTAAGAATATGGTGATGCATGGGGAAAATACAACCAATTTCATGTATGGACTATAAGTAACAGTAATATTGTAATATTTATGTATTAATGGCAAAGAAGGTACTACATGAAGTCTAAGGGGCAACAATATGGGCTATAAGGGGGTAAGGGATTTTTCCTGGTGGGGTAAGGAAAATGTGCTAAAATTGACTGACGTGATGACAACACAACTCTGTGATGAAACTAAGAGCAACTGAGTGTATATGTTGGATGGATGTTACAAGTTATGGGACGGCATAACACAGTGAACTCTGTTATAGAAGATGGACTGTGATTAACAGTACAAATCAGAGAAGGCTCTCACATGAAACTGTAACAAAAGAACAATACTAACACAGGTTTTTAATAGTATGGTGGTTTAAGGGGAAAATACACCAAATAGAAGCTATAAAATATAGTTAGCAGTAATATTTTGGTGATGTTATTTCATCATTTGTAACAAATATTCTACAACAATGCAAGGTGTTTGTGGTGGGGTGATGTAGGTGAATACTGTACATTATGAATGGATGTTTTGTAAATTCAAAACTTCTTTAATTTAAAAAACATATCTATATATAATTATTAGTGTTTAAAAGAGCAGAAATAATAATAGATGCATTTATTAAATAAAGTGACCTCTATCAAAGGATATGGGGGTAAAATAAAAAGAGACAACTCCTATAAGGTGGTGAGAACAGGCCATGGTGCAGAAATATCTAAATATACTTCTTATAACTAATAAATATTTTATAAAAGAGGGACTAAATAATAGATTATTCTATCTCCTAGTAGTTTGAGATTACAATTCCTATTTTGTGTTACAAGTATGGCAGCAAGAAGAAGAGTATTGTGAACATGGTTTTATATCAAATGAACACAATTTTTCACTTGGTTAAAGGGGAGAATAGGAACTTTCCAGAGGAAACAACAAGCACCCAAAATAAATGCTTTGAGATCCAACGGACCTAGTGAAGACAGGTTCCTCAGTCTTACACTTTGGAAAAACTTTATTTGAAGGAGGAGATAGGCTCTTAGGAATTTAGATTGATGGAAGTATTAAGAGTCCTTGGAGGATGAATAATAAAGACTGGATTCATCTGTCTGAGAACCTGGTCTCTTGGGAACACAATCCACAGGAAATTGTTTCCTTTCTGTCCAGACTAGAGTCCCAAGGGAAATGATGGACCAGAATTTGGTGTAACAAGACACAAAAGTGCCTAAGGAGCAGCTATGAAGAAGTTGTAAATACCTTCTCTGTGGCTGTGCCTCAGCTTGTGCAACCTCGGGTTAGATGGAGCGTGTTGATTTCTTTGTGGTCCTGGCTCTGGTGGGGTACTGATACATGACTCCTTCCTGCTATCTTCTCTGGAGGCATTGCTTCACTCTCCATCATCAAATACTGGAGGAAGAATTAGGATTTCCACCTGGAAAAATTCTTTTCTGAAGAACCACTCAGGTGAGGAGGATAGCCAAATAAATGCTGAAGTGAGGGGTCAGGTTGAATGGAAGCTGATAGCTATTATCTGAGGTCATCTGAGTTGCCAAGGAGCAAGAGATCTCCTTGCTTGTTTCCCTGTTTGTTTAATTAATGAATGAATTTTATATTTATTATATTTTTGAAAAGGAAGATCTCCTTGCTTGTTTCCCTGTTTGTTTAATTAATTAATGAATTTTATATTTATTATATTTTTGAAATGAATTCAGTGATGTAGGGTCATTGTTAACAAATAATGGGATTGGAAGCTCAGTTAGAGTAAGGAATTTTAGGGATAAATCAATCCAGGAAAAGCAGAAGATCTGTCCAAGGGACTTTGCAGGTAAGGAGAGAAGAGAAAAATGAGGTACTGTCAGTGAAGACATGTGCAGTGAAGATAGGACATTTCTTTTTATTATCATGACAAGATACATTTGAGCATGCTTGTGTATTGATGGGAAAGTCCCAGTCCACTGGAGGAAGATAAGATGTTGCCACATCAGTACATGATACATACACTTTCACATCAGATGTTCCTTTGAAAAAATATATTGCCTAATTGATGAGTTTAAATATATGCTGATTTCTTAGCCATTCACTTTCTCCATTGCAAATTGTTCATTCAGGTTTTTGTTTTTATAGACTTAGTTCTGACAGTTTTTATTGTTCTTTTTATTATATGCTTTCAAAAAAAAGAAGTGCAGAGTATCCACCAATTTTCCACGTTTATTTCTTTTATATCTGTATAGAATAGATGTTAGTGGAGAAGAATGTTTGAAAGTTAAATTTTGCATTGTATTATGTATCAGTGCTACATTTTGTGTTTCTCCCATTGCTTTTCAGTCTCAGGAAGTTATGTGTCATTTGAGTTAATAAATCACTTTTTATAGACATTGCTGTCTTGTTTTCCCATTTTTCTTTCCGGGAATCTATCTTATCCTATTGTGGTTATATTGGTTTCTAAAAGTTGCATCACCTTCTGCCATTATTTAGAAGGGATTTTTTCTTTATGATTTGACAAGCTATCACCTTTTTCTATTCACAATCATATTTGAATACATAACTTTTTATGTAGAATGAAAATTATAATTTTACATTCCTACTTATTCCATGTATTTTAAAAATGTATTTGTACATTATTGAATTTCCAAGTCTATTTCTATTTCATTATTAATCCACATCAATATTATTAAATTATTGCTATGTTTTATCTTGTCTTTTAGAATTTAGATTTAAATATTCTTTTCAATTTTTTCGATTATCTGTCTTTGGACACAACCATATTTAATCATGTTACATTTTACCTGCCATTTTTTTTCATAAAGTCACATTTTCTTCAAATTTTTTGTTTGAAAATTCATAATATTCACACAACTTACTGAAAACACAAAAGAGAACAAAACAGGTATAGTCCCTGATCAATGGGTTCATAGATTTGACTGAAGTACTTAGAGTACAATTATAATTCTTCATATATTATAAAATCCTCAAGGATACATCATATAAACAAAGATAAATCAGGCAAAGAGTATAGATTTTCATGGTTTGCAGAGGATATTAGGGAGGGTGGTCTGGGTATGTCCTTTCCCTGTTGTATGGGATCAGAACCAGGATGGAATATGCCTGTTAAAGTTCTCCAAACAGGGGTCAAAACTCAAAGACGTAGAATAAGAAAGGAAAGAATGCCATAAAGTTAGTGAGGGACATGCTTCATCCACTACTGCACCACAAAACAACAATGTTATCAAATAAATATGGGACAGGCACAGGAATAGTAGGTAGATAAGAACATGATGTGGAGACCATGACAAGGCAGGTGCAGCAAGAACACCTGCTCCATTTTGTGGCCATTGAGTGTGGAGGAACCTCAGCTCCCACACAGGCTGCCCATTCTCTCTCCACCCTTGTTCTCTCATTTGGCCCTGTATTCATAGGACCCCTTTAGCAGGGATTCTATTTTTCATCAATTCTTGCCTTCAGCACAGTGGCTTCCAAAATATTGACCTTTTCCTAGAATAAAAACACATTTTATATTTTGGTCCACAATGAGAGCAGGTGCACACATGCAAAAAGATTCATCCAAAAGTTTCCTTTGTACCCTTACCACATGCGAGGTACTCTTATATTTTCTAACATTTCCACTTATTCTCTTCTATTTAATATTGCAAAATAGTCTCGGCTTACACATGAGAGCTAACCTCAGAATGTGGAAAGCATGCCTTCAGTATGCCATCTTCACCTATTTTAGCATTGTCTAGTTTCTTCTTTTTTGCTTATCTTGGAAATGCCTGTGAGACCACATTCTTTCAACAATGACACAGTATGTATTTATTCAGTCACTATTATGACCTGGCAGCAACTAAATAGGTGGTGGTTACAGTATATATAGAACATGTCCACATCCTTCAAGGTACTCACAGTTTAGCTAGGAGAAAGGTATAGAATTCAGTAAATGCAACACACAATCATAGCCTTACCATCCAAATTAAGTTCAGGGAGTAAGGTGTCTTTTCCTGTGAGTTTGTTAACAATGATGTTCAAAAATGAGGTAAGGCATGGCTAACCGGAAGAGTGTTGGTTCTTTCCAGAGGAGCCATGTGGCATCCCCAACCACAAGGAAGCAGGTGTATATATTTTCAGAGTACTGGAACTCTAAAGTGCTGATGAAGGTGCAAGTGAAGCTCAATATCTTAGAGATCAGTGTGGGTGATGGCAGGAGACAGTGAAAAGGGATGATGGCTGGTAGCCTTGGAAAGTGGAGCTTGTGTTTGAAGGTAAGGAATGATGGCTTCATTCACAAGCAGAGAATAATTGGGGTTTTGAAATGTGGAATTTTATGACCATGTTTGTAAAAAGGGTAGATCTCTAGATTAATGTGAATATCAGGCTGAGGGGCTCCAGCCTAGGGTTATTGAGAAAGATGAGAAGGAACCAAAACATGGCAGTGAAATTGAGTACCTGGAGTTGTGAAAGGAATAGAGACATTTGAGTGGTAGAAGAACTTCAGCTCCATTTCTTCCCCAGAGAAAATTTAATAACAAGAAGGAACTGTGCTAAGCTTTTCAATACATTGATTAAGTCTGTCAGCCATGTTAGCTAAAAGGATATTTCTATCCTCATTCTACTGGTGAAGTGCAGCTCTCTCTACAGGGGAAGATATTAAGATTTAGAATGCTTCTGTTCTTATGAAAGTACAAACAACTCATCTATGCATGACCCAAGATTCAAATGAAGGTCAGTCTGATTCCAATACTTTGCATATAATAGTATTTACGAAGTCTTCTACTGCTTCATATTAAAAATCACGGTTTTTGTTACTGGTTTTATTTAATGAAATGCTCTTTACTCTCTTTTTTCAATTTACTCTTGTGATGCTGAATCTTTACCATGTCTTGAAACTGTGTAAGGATATCACTGCTTTGTCTTTGAGTAAATTGATTTTTGTACTTTTATTAGTTTTGTAGGAATCAAGAGAATATGCTACATGAAGCAAACTTATTTTCTACTCAGAATCTGTCAGGGATGGCTTAAGCTTATATATATATATTTCCCCATGTTCTTGATTTTCAGCAGCATGAAGAACACCTCATTCTTCAACATTCACTGGCCCTCCTCTCATCAATCTCCCTCTTGTTCTTTCACCTTCCACACAAGTTTCCTTGCTGGTCTTGAATATCTGAAACAAGACCTTTCCTCAGGACCTTTGCACTTGCTGTGTCCCTGCTGGGAACACAATTTCCAGGTATCCATGTGGGCTCTTGCCTTCTCCTACCTCAGGCCCACAAGGCCTGTTATCTAGAACAATTGATCTCTAATCACTTAATGGCTTTTCAATGGCTTGTCTAACTGGGAAACTACCAAATCGTGAAGTCATAAAATTAGACTGCTTTTTAAGGTGTCCTTAAGAATAGGAAGGAAGAGGCTGATTTGGCTTGGAGCTTGGAGCAGTTTGGCAGTTTCATGTAATTATGAATTCCTGAAAGAGATATTGGATTATGCCTATAAACTTGTCTGTTAATCTGGGCATGGTTAAGTTATGATTAGGGCATTGACTGAGCCAAGTCAGTAAGGCATTGAGCTCCACCCCTTGGTGGGTGGGGGAATCAAATATAAAAGGCATGGCAAAGGACAGAGGGAGCAGTTTTGATTTGGAGTTGTGACGCAGAGACTTGAGCTGCAGTCCCAGGAAGTCACATACAGAGGAGCTTAGTCATGAGGAAAGAGAGAAGGACCTGGGAAGAGAAGCAAGCCATTTGCCTGATAGTCCACAGCTGGCCTTGTCGCACAAAGCAAGCCAGAGTCCAGAGAGAGGTATGTCCTGGGAAAAGAGGAACCCAAGAAGCCTGAACCCTCTCAAATGTCGGCAGCTGTCTTGCTCTGACACATGGCAAAAGACTTTGGTGAAGGAAGAAACTTATGCTTTATGGCCTGGTAACTGTAAGCTTCTACCCCAAATAAATATCCTTTATAAAGACCAACAGATTTCTGGTATTTTGCCTCAACACCCCCTTGGCTGACTAATACAGAACTCCAGTCTAAAACCGACCTTGAGAGCTGTTAGGTCTGTCTCCTAAGTCCATAACAGCCCCAGCATTGCTCACAGCAGGGTCTCTGATTCCCGAGGTGGCAGGAATGAGAGATATAGCTGTGAATGTCCCCCAAGGCATAAGAAGTCTTCAGTACTTTGATTCAGATGGCAGCCTAAACATCCTCTGAGATTTATCTCAGATGCTTTGGTTTAGTTAAGAGTGCAGTCAGTCTTGGACCCTGAAATGCTGGGGTGCCAAGAAGCAGAGCAGTAATTCTGAATGGCCCCCAAGTAATTCCTTGGGCCCATCCATTCAGAGAGCAGCCTAAATGCCTTCTGAGACATGTCTCAGATGCTTCAGTTTAGGGCAACTATTCTGTCTTCCACCAGTCAGTTTGGGTGCTTTGGTCTGAAGGTTTCAGGCATCTCCCAAGACCTAGGTCAGCCAGAGGGATGCCTGTGAGGCCCAGGCTCTGGATTTCAGGATCCTGGAACCAGAGCATCAGCTCCAAATCATTTGGAGTGGTGAATGTTTTAGTCAGACTTGGACTCTGTGATGCCAGATCAGTTGACTAAAAAGTGCTTCTTCATTCTTCGCTCTTCCTAGAATAGTGGGTGCAACCTCTAGCATACCAACAGAGTCCCCACTTGGGTGTATTCTTGAGAACTGGACAGCCCTACCCAGCAAAGTGTTGAAGAAGGAGAAACTGATCTTCTTCTGCAACACTACATGGCCACAATGTAGCCTTGAAGGTGGCCAAAAGGCCTGTAAATGGCATTTCAAATTATGGCCCTATTTTTCAGATAGACCTCCTGTGTAACAAGGAAGGAAAGCAGTCAGAGATTCTGTGTGTTCAGCTTTTTATGGCTCTATCAGGATATGAGGTTAAGTGGATCTTGCAAGTTATGCATGCTCAGGATGAGAAACCACTCCCTGAGAAACCACTCAGGAAGAGAGCACCCCTTTGGCTGACTAATAATTAATAGCTTAAAAAGCATGTGCAAAAGCTTTTTGGGCCCTGCTGAAGCTCTCAGCCCTTGTGGCTTCCGTGCCCTGCTCTTGCTGTGTGAAGATCAACACACAAGTAAAACCTGGGCATTTATAATCTATAATGGGAAATTGTAGTCTATAAATCAGCCCTCTTTATCATTTGTCAGCCCCTTACCCTCTACTAGAGACCCATGATCTGCTATGTTCTACCATTTCTCTTCTCTCCCTACCTTAATAAATTACTGGCCTGACTAACCTGACATGATCTGGAATTCATTTCTGCTGCATAAGTCAAGAACCTAGATTAAATCTGGTAACAGAAGTGTAGGGTCTTTAACATTTCTCCGCCATGCTGGGGCAGTTTGGAACAATGGCCACCTTCACAGACAGGCCCCCAGAATTCCAAAGTAGGTGATCAAAAGCTGTGTTCAGTGATTGGTTGTGCCATTTCTGATCTCCTGGAAGTGAAGTTTTATGTCCTCTTATGTCACCAGCAAACTAGCCACATCCCCATGACAGCCTGCAGTGAGAGTGGGGACTGGTCACCAGTAACCACCATGAGAAAGAGGTCAATTTATTATTCTCTACCACAATTTCCCAACCTCTTCCTTCTATTTTCCCTGGATCCTGTGCAGTATTCTACTGTATTTAGAATTTCAAAATAGTTGTTTCAGACAGTATCTGCCTGTTTAATAGTTCTTCTGGTGGAGGTGTTGATTCCCATATCTTTCTAGTCTGCCATACTCCCACAATCCATTTGCAGTTTGTATTTTAAAGCCATAAATTTGGCTCCATAAATCCCAAGATCAAGATGATTTATGAATACATTCTGACAGTAGTATTTCACTTGATTTAATTTACCAAGAGCATTAATGTTGAGATAAACCACAGTGTTTACAATGTTCATGATTTTATAAGGGAAAGTAGCAAATCTATAACAGGCTAGTAGTTTTTCATAGAAATATTTTCTATAATTGACTACTTTTCAAAAACATCCATTTGTTCTTGTCTAGTCTCTTATTTCCCACTCTCCTTCTTCTTATCTTTATTAATCTTGTCCCTCACTTGTTTTCTGTTTTTCTTTCTATTTCTTCTCTAGCTATTCTTCCCTCTTCTCCTTTTTCTTAAATTTTCTCCACATCTTATTTTAATAAACAGTAAAGAAATAAACGAAAATCAATTATAAAACTTAGAAATAATTTCTTAAGGGTGAAGGGATTTCTCAAAGTTTCCTCTCTAAATCACTGCATTCTTTCATGTTTTAATTTATAAGGATAATTAAAATGTAATTGATGACATTAGCATTAGCAAATAAAATGAAAGCTACTATATGATGGATGAAGGAAGGAATATTTAGATCTTGGAATAAGTGGTGTTGAGAAATGAACAAAAGTTAATATGCTAAGCAAGTTCTGGTTCAGTATGATGTTTTATTACAAGACTTTGTCTCATCTTTTTTTTTTTTTTTTTTTTTTTTTGAGGTACTGGGGATGAGGATTGAACTTGGGACCTTGTATGTAGGAGGCTGGCACTCACGCACTTAGCCACATCTGCTCCTCTGAGTTGGCTCCCTCATCTGCTGGCTTTTTTTTCCCTTTTCTGCACATTGTTTTGCTTGTTGTCTGTTTTTCCTTTAGGAGACACAGGGAAACCAAACCCAGGACCTTCCTAATGGGAGGCAGGTGGTCAACCACTTGAGCGATATCCACTCCCTCCTATCCTTCTTGACACTAAAAAGAGTAGATATGAATTCATTTTCCCACAGCAATCATATAATGAGAGGACTTGCAAATAATAAATAAGAACACAAGGTAACCTGTTGGTAAATAAGGAATACTATGGGAGCAGAAGCCCAGAATGTATACATAGTTCTTGAGGCAAAGGAAAACAAATATTTGGTAGGGAGTGGGGTATGGGGGGGTCTCAAATATATTTAAAACTGTTAGTTGGCAAGTATAATAATGGGTAGGAATAACAAAGGAGTCCACAAAAGGGAAGTTGGCTGAAAAAGTATCTTCTCACAAATAACAGGATCCACATCAATTCTCCCCTCTTTTCTCTTTCATTGAGTAGTGTGGATGCAAAATGGAATAACCAAATAATTCATCTTAAAGCTCTGGAATTCTCCTCACCCTAATGTCCAATTGTTTGAATTCTCATCCTGAAATCCTGTTCACGTTTAGAGTTTCAGAGAAAACTCGCTATGAACAAAAACAGAAATATACCTCCATAACACTAAAAAAGAAAACACAAAACTGCTTAGAAAAATCAGCACAGCCACACACTCTTAAATATTTACAAAAATATCCAAACCTACAGGAAAATGCATGAAAGATAATAGCCAAACTATTTGAACAAAGTAACTGACCATTGAAAGAGAGTACATATTTGGAGAGGAAAATGCAGCATTACAATTGAAAAACAAATACAGATCATTTATATAAAATCCTCCACAAAAGATAAGATAAATGTTGTAACATGAAATAACTGAATACTAGAGAAAAATAACATCTGGAAAACAAAAAACACTAAGTATAAAGAAAAGACAACAAGAGATTCTAGAGAGAAAATTCAAAAAGAAATTAACAGAAATTTGACTGTCATCTAAATTCACAGCAGAGCCACAGGATTCAGGAATCTAAAAATTGTAAGGTGATACCATTTTATTTAAAATTCTGTATTCAAACAAAATTAATTATAAGGGAAAAATACATCTTTTGTTATGAGAAATCTCATAAATTTTACTTCCTGACAAGCACTATCTTTACATCAATATTACAAGTTATTCTGTTAATACAAGATAATAACTACAATAACAAAAAATCTACTTTGGTCTGTGGTTACACTCCCCCCTTTTTTTTCAAGAAGGAAAAAAATATTTACTTCCTAAGTGTTATTTCTGAGGCAGAAATAAATTTCCAGTTTAAAGCTGTATATAAGTTCCCCAAAATATTATAAATTAAAATGATATGTATTAGAGGTCGAGCATTTTAAAAAATAGAAATGAAGTCCCAACAAATCAATGCAAAAACATCTAAGTATTTTTATTTAACTTTGTTAATATTTAGGAAAACATCTAGTCTTTATGAAGTTTTATTGAATTTAATCATACATACATGCACATACATAAACAATAACTGTGTAGAAAAAGTTTTGAATTTACCAAGCAAACATGCATATCATCATACAGGGGTCCCTTAAACCACCCCACCACCAACACCTTACATTGTTGTGAAACAGTTGTTACAAACAATGAAAGACCATGGTCAAAATATTATTACTAACTATAGCTCATATCTTATATTTGGTGTGTTTATCCCACAACCCACCTGATTATTAACACCCTGTAGTAGTATTATATATACTTATTGTAGTTCATGAAAGAATGTTCTCATATTCTTCTGCTAACCACAGTCAATCTCCCACCACTGGATTTCCTTTTATAGTCCCAAGCTTTGTCCAATCCACTCAAAGTGTATACTCAGTGGCTCTCATTTTCATCACATAATAGTGCTGTCATCACCTCAGTAATGACAATATTTATATTATTTATATAAACAATATTTATATTTATATTATTAAGCAAAATCTCCTAGGTCTTCTATTTCTTCTAGGGTCAGTGTCAATATTAGTGTTTTTCTAGAAATTTGTCCATTTCATCTATGTTGCCTAGTTTGTTGGTGTACAGTTGTCCATAGTGTCATCTTATGATCTCTCTTATTTCTGTGCTATCAATGGTTTTGCTCCCCTCTTATTTCTGATTTTATTTATTTGCTTCTTTGCAAAAGTTTTGTTTATTTTGTTGACCATCTTCTGGTTTGTTGATTCTCTCTATTGTGCTTTTGACCTCAATTTCATTTATTCTTGCTCTGATCTTTATTATTATTATTATTATTTGGCCTGGTTTGGGATTAGTTTGCTGTTCTTTTTCTAGGTCCTCCAGGTGTGCATGTAGGTTTTCAATTTTAACTCTTTCTTTTTATAATGTAAGCATTGAGGGCTCTAAATTTTCCTCTCAGCACTGCCTTTGTGGTATCCCATAAGTTTTAATATGTTGTATTCTTTTTTTCACTCATCCTTAGATATTTACTGATTTCTCCCACACTTTCTTCTTTGACCGATCGATTATTTAAGTCTGTTGTTTAATCTTCATATATTTGTGAAGTTTTCCTTTTTCTGTCCTTTATTGATCTCCAGCTTCATTCCTTTAGGATCAGAGCATTTTATATAATTTCAATCTTTTAATTTAATTGAGATCAGTCTTGTTATCCAACATATGGTCTATCCTGGAGAAGAATTCATTAACACTTGAAGAGAATATATATCCTGCTGTTTGGGGATGCTAATGCTTTATAAATGTATGTTAGGCCAAGAAATATTTAATGTATTTAATGACCACCTTGTGGAAGGTTATTGAAACTCTGGGGCTGATTCCAAGTATACTCAGAGTACAAGTTGGAAGAAAAATAAAGAAGGCTTATTATTAAAGAAAGATGTCCTTTTTGAGGGTTGATTCTAGTAGGCAATCTGTTACTGATAACCTGCCATTTTCTTACTTTATAGCAGCTGGAACAGCAGTTCTATGTTCTGAGTCCCACACCATTGACAAAAAGTGAAATATAGTTGTGATACAAGGCCAGAACTGTCAGAAACCACTTCTTTCCTTTTACCACATGCACATATCTGAGCCTTAACTTCTTGGACCTCTACTGTCACAGCTATCACCAGGAGAGTATAACAACTCTATTGCTATTCAACATCTTCGCTTCCTTTTCAGCCAGTCTTGCTGCTGCAGATGCCACTCCTGCCACTCCAATGCACATCTTCTCTACTGCAAATGTAATTTTTCCTCCTTATTCACTCCCTGGAAAGTTGGCACATTTGCTGCTGTGGATAAAGACAAAAATAATTGTCTAGGAATTTATATGCTAGTTATGGAAATTGTATAATTTCATCTTTTGTAAATTAAATTTTTAATTTTTTAAAAAGATATTTACATTACATAAATGTTACACAAAAAATATAGGGATTCCCACAGGTCCCAGCTCCCATACCTCCCACAACCTCCCACATAAACAGCCTTCATTAATATGGCACATAAATTGCAACTGATAAACACATCTGGGGATTTTGCCATTAATCATGGACCACAGTTCACATTCTAGAGCACACTATCTCCCACACAGTTCTGTATGTTATATGATGATATAAAATGTCATATCTGTCATTGCAATGTCACTCAGGCCAATTCCCGAGTCCTGAAAAACCCCTGTATTACAACTGCTTTTCCCTTTCCCTGCCCCCAGAGGGTCCAGTGGCCACTGGTTCCACATCGACGTTGTAATTTCTTCCATTCCTTGAGTCAATATGTCTATAGCAGAATACTAGTAAGTCCGCAGTAGTCCATAGCTCTTTCCCCATTCTGAGGAGTATAGTATGGTGATGTCCACTCCAACTGAGAGGGGGTTTATATCCCAGAGGGAAGATGGATGGGATTACCCTGCCTGAAGCTGCAGATGCTCTCCATTCCCAGGAGAGCCATTGTCCATCATCATCTCCCCACCAGTTGTCCAGGGTGAGTCCAATGAGCAGTAAAATAGGAGGTGCTACCACACCAAGGTTCTGGGTCAGCTGGCAAATGGACAGCACAAAGACTCCAGTCTCTGGATGTACACCTACAAACTTCAGCACCAAGCATAGGTTTGAATAGAAGGGACAGATGAGCCATGTGCAGGGAAGACATAGTTGAGTCCAACTTTGTCACTCTCAGGAGCACAAACTCCATAGTAGTACCCACTGGCAAGGCACCAAACTCCAGAGCTATCCATCCTGACATAGGACCTGGGTGTCTCCAGAGCCCTCAGGAGCCCCAATATTTGGGATGATATCCACTTTGGAATTCTATGAAATCCTACTGAGATGTGCATAAGCATTACCTCTGGGATGACCTATCAACACATTTTTAAGTCTCTTAGCCATATAACACATTTGTCTTTACCTTTTCCCCTTTTATTTAAAGTCTTTTCCCAGTCTCATTGCCAGGTGGTGTTTGGTAGCAATCCCTCAGTGCCAGGGAGGCTCATCACTGGTAGTCATGTCCCATTCTGAGAGGAAGGTAATCCATTCATATGCTGAGTCTGGCTTAGAGAGAGGCCCCATTTGAGCAACAAGGAGGCTCTCAGGAGGCAACCCTTAGGCACTCCATAACAATAGGCTAAGTTCCAATTTCAAGAGCAAAGACTCATAAGGCTAGGCATCAATATTGAGGGCCCATCAGTGGAACATCTTCCTTCGCCAGTCACTGATCCTGCACTTGGGGAACTGTTGCTGCTCCCTTGGAGAATGTGGCAGAATCCCCCATCCCTGACACCCCACAACAGCATCATCCCCTGCCCCAGCTGTAACTCTTCTGTTATCCAAAGGTTCTTCAATGATGAAGCCATTGCAATAGCTGAATACAATCAATAGGATAATGAAATAATAATGATAAGTTTAAATGTAAGAGATAAAGTACATTTGTTTAAAAAAAAAAACCTAAAACTAAAATTAAATTAAAAGATTGGGATATTTAAAAAAATGGAAAATATTAAAAAAAATTTTTTTGAACTTTGGGCTTTCATCACTGCAATATCTGGTGTCCAGTCTGTGCCAGAGCACATTCCCTCTCTCATTCTCCAGGGTCTCACTATTTTTCATTTTGTTTTCAAAGAAGTTTTAGGTCATATCAAAGTCACACACAGAATACAGGAGATTCTCATATACCCAACATCCTTCCCCTTTCCTCCTCCCCACATTAATACATTTTTATATGTGGATGGTAGCATTGTTATAACTGATATAGAAATAGTGAAACATAGCTACTAAACATTGTCAATGGTTTACACTGTTTTACATTTTATACTGTACACTTTTATAAATTCTGATCATATTTACCATGTCCTGTGTCCATCACTGTATGGCAATGAAGAACATTTCCACTGATCACTAAATACCCCTTGTTTAATCTATTCTATTCCTCCCACCACATCCCCACCCAGGGCCCATGATGACCTCCTGGCTTGACTCATTAGATGACAAGATTCATAGTTACATGCAACAAGGGGTCTTAACACAGTGGTTTGTCCTCCCCTATTAGGAACCACCCTTGCTCTTGAGAGACTCCTGGCTATTTCTGAACAAATTGGTCCTCCCAAAGATGTAAGACCAACTCCTTCCAGCTCATTATGTGGGTGTCCACCCACTGAAACAACACATTATGACAGAATGAACACTCACACACTCCCTAGAAGCCAACTCCTGGTATGCCCAGTCCCAAATGCCCTGCCAACCAACACACTAAACCAGTGACCCTTTCTTGTCATATTGCCAAAAAAGCATTCCCACCTATGGACTTCAACCTCATACCCAAAAATCCCAATTGTTCACCAGGTCCTTCTCCCAACCCTCCCCCCAGTATCCTGGGCCTCCTAATTCATCCTTCCCAATCTACCCACCTGTCAACCCTGCACAACCAAATCCAATGATATCACTAATCTCCTTTCCTATCCATACAATATTCAACTACACTCTATCACTTTACCATAGATTATGCCCCTATGGGTGATGGCTCACAACCTTCTCTGCTCTTTGTATTTTTTGTAAACCTATCTTACAGACAATAGCTCTCAGAGACTGCTCACTTTCCTTAATTCATATCAGTGAAGCCATGTACTATTCATCCTTCAATGCCTGGCTTGCTTCATTCAACATATGGTCTTCAAGATTCATCCATGTTACCCCGTGTGTTAGTACTTTATTCCTTCTTACAGCTGACTAATATTCCATTGTATGTATGTACCCCATTTTGTTTATCCATTCATCTGTTGATGGGCACCTGGGTTGATTCCAACTTGTGGCAATTGTGAGCAATGCCACTATGAAAATTGGTGTTCATATATCTGTTCATGTCTTTGCTTTCAATTTTTCAGGGTATATACCCAGCAGTGGAATCACAGGTTCATATGGAAGTTCTATAGTAAGTTTTTTGAGGAACCACCAAACTGTCCTCCATAGTGGCTGGACCATTCTAGGATCCCACCAGCAGTGGATGAGGATTTCCATTCCTTCACATCATCTCCAACACTTATAGTCTGCTGTGTTTTTAATAGCCCCCATTCTAATGGGTGTAAGATGGTATCTTATTGTAGTTTTGATTTGCATTTCCCTAATAGCTGGTGATGTCAAGCATTTTTTCATGTGCTTTTTAGTCATTTGTATTTCTTCCTTGTAGAAGTGTCATTTCAAGTGACTTGCAAATTTTTAAAATGGCTGGTTTGTTTTTTTATTGTCGAGGTGTAAGATTTCTTTATATATGCAGGATATTAGGCTCCTATCAGATATATGGTTGCCAAATATTTTCTCCCATTGGATAGGCTGCTTTTTTACTTTCTTGATAACATGCTTTGAGGTGCAGCAGTTTTTAATTTTGAGGAGATCCCATTTTTTTTTTTTTTTGCTGCTCATGCTTTGGTTGTGAAGTTCACAAAACCATTTCCTATTACAAGGTCTTATTGATGCTTCCCTACATTATCTTCCAAGGTCTTTATGGCCTTGGCTCTTATATTTAGGTTTATGAACTATCTTGAGTTGATTTTTCTGTAAGGTGTGAGATGGTGTTCCTCTCTCATTCTTTTGGTTATGGATATTTAGTGCTCCAAGCACCATTTGTTGAAGAGGCCATTCTTTCCCAACTGAATTGGCTTGATGTCCTTGTCGAATATATGAGATGACTGTACATGCGAGAATCTATGTTGGAACTCTCAGTTTTGTTCCATTGGTCAATATGTCTATCCTTGTGCCAATACCATGTAGTTTTGACCACTGTAGCTTTGTAGTATGTTTTAAAGTCCGGGCGTGTGATATATCCAACTTCATTTTTCATTTTCAATATTTCTTTGGTGATTCAGGTCCTCTTACCCCTCCAAATAAATTTTGTAGTTAGTTTTTCCACTTCATTAAAACAATACACTGTTGATATGTACTGGGATTGCATTAAATCTATAATTAGTTTGGGTAGGATAGACATCTTGATGATGTTTAGTTTTCCTATTCATGAACAGGGAATATTCTTCCATTTGTATCTGTCTTCTTTGATTACCTCTAACAGTTTGTGTAGATTTCTGTATATACTCCTTTACATCTTTAGTTAAACTTATTCCTAGGTATTTGATTCTTTTAGTTACTATTGTCAAAGGCATTTTTTCTTGATTTCTGAACCGAATTGCTCATTATTGTTGTACAGAAATGCTACTGATTTTTGAGCATTGATTTATAGCCTGTGAGTTTACTGAACTCCTTTATAAGTTTTAGAAACTTTGTTGTAGATTTCTCAGAGTTTTCTATGTATAGGATAATGATGTCTGCAAATACTGAAATTTTTAATCCTTTCTTTCCAATTTCAATGGCTTTTATATCTTTTTCTTGCCTCAGTGCTCAAGCAAGTACTTCTAACACAATGTTAAATAGGAGTGGTGATACTGGGCATCCTTGTTTTTTTCCTGACATTAGAGGGAAAGCTTTAACGACTTCACCATTGAAGATGATGTTAGCTTTGGGTTTTTCATATATACCCTTTATCATGTTCAGAAAGTTCCCTTCTATTCCTATCTTTTGCAGTGCTATCTTTTTCTGTTTTATCTATTTTTTTGTATTCCTATCTTTTATCAGGAAAGAGTGCTGTGTTTTGTCAAATGTTTTTCTGCATCTATAGTAATGACCAAGTCATTTTTTTCTTTCAATCTGTTTATGTGGTGTATTACATTGATTGATTTTCTTATGTTGAGCCATCCTTGCATACCTGGGATGAAACCCACTTGGTCATGGGGTATAATTCTTTTGATATGTTGTTGAATGTGATTAGCAAGTATTTTGTTGAGGATTTTAGCCTCTAGGTTCATTAGAGAGATTGGTCTGTAATTTTCTTTTCTTGTGGCATCTTTGTTTGGCTTTGGTATTAGGGTAATGTTGGCAGCATAGAATGAGTTATGCAATGCTGTTTCTACTTCTACTTTTTGGAAAAGCTTAAGCAGGATTGATGTTAACTCTTTTGGGAATGTTTCGTAGAATTCACCTGTGAAGCCATCTGGTCATGGGCTTTTATTTGTTGGGAGTTTTTTGATGATTGAATCTATCTCTTTACTTGTAATTGGACTGCTGATTTCATCAATTTCTCCTTTCATCAATGTAGGCTGCTTGTGAGTTTCTAGGAATTTGTCCATTTCCTCTGGTTTATCATTGTTTTTGGCATATAAGATTTCAAAGTATCCTCTTATGATACTCTTTATTTCTGTTGGGTCAGTGGTGATCTTCACTTCCTCATTTCTTATATTGTGTATTTGCATCTGCTCTCACTTTTTCTTTGTTAGTCTTGCTAAAGGTTGTCAATTTTATTGATCTTCTCAAAGAACTAGCTTTTCGTTTTGTTTATTTTTTCTAGCGCTTTATTTTTCCCTTTCCTCCAGGTGTGCAGTTAGGTCTTCAATTTTAGCTTTTTATTATTATTTTTTTTGATATATGCATTTATGGCTATGAATTTCCCTCTCAGTACAGATTTGGCTGCATCCCATAAGTTTCGATATGTTGTGTTGTCATTTTCATTCATTTCAAGTTAGTTACTGATTTCTTTTGAAATTTCCTCCTTGACCCACTGTTTACCTAAGAATGTGTTGTTTAAATTCCATATCTTTTTACCTAATCTGGTTCTCTGGCCTTTTGTGATTTCCAATTTCATTCCATTTTGCTCAGAGAAATTTCTTTGTATAATCTCAATTCTACTGAATTCATTGAGAGTTCTTCTGTGGCCTAACATGTGGTCTATCTTGAAGTATGATCCATGTGCACTCGAGAAGAATGTATATCCTGCCGTATTTGGGTGTAGCACTCTGTATTTCTATTAGCTTCAGGTCCTCTAATGTCTTATTCAGAGTCTTTGTTTCTTTATTGATTCTCTGGCTAGATGTTCTGTCTAATGGTGATAAAGTTCCCCACTATAATTGCAGAGGCATCTATGTCTCCACTTAATCTTTGCAGTGTTTGCCTCAGGTATTTTGAGGCACTCTGATTAGATGCATAAATGTTTTGATTGTTCTTGCTACTTGAAAGATTACCCCTTTTATTAATATATATTGTCCATCTTTCTCTTTTACAATACTTTTACATTTAACATCTATTTTGTCCAATATTATTTTGGCTACTCCCACCCTTTTTGTTCATTGATTGCTTGTAAAGTGGTTTTCCAACCATTCACTTTCAGCCTTCTTGAATCCCTGGATCTAAGGTGGGTTTCTTTTGGACAACATATAGATGGGTTATATTTCCTTATCCATTCTTCCATTCTGTGACTTTTGACTGCTGAGTTTAATCCATTAACATTCAGTGTTATTATTCTCAAGGAATTTCTTACATGAGCCATATTTCCTTTGGGTTTACATATGTCATATGCTGTATATATTTCTATTTTTTTCTTTTTAATTGTTTTTACAATCTTCTCCAACTCTCTCTCTCCTGTTTTTTTCCTTTTGACCTGCAGAACTTTCTTTAGTATTTCTTGAAGGGCAAGTTTCTTATTGGCATTCTCTCTTAATTTCTGTTTATCTGTGAATATTTTGAACTCCAACAATTTTGAATGCCAGTTTTGCTGGATAGAGAATTCTTGGTTGGAAGCTTTGTTTTCTTTTAGTACCTTGACTATGTCATACCATTGACTTCGTGCCTCCATGGTTTCAGGTGAAATATAAGCCCTTAAACTTATTGAGCTTCCCTTGTATGTGATGGTTTTCTTTTCTCTTGCTGCCTTGAGTATTGTGTCTTTGTTTTGAGCATTGGGCATTTTGATAATTCTATGTCTTGGGTAGGCCTGTTGGCATTTATACTGTTTGGGGTGTGCTGTGCTTCCTGGACTTGTATGTCCATCTCCCTCAATAGGGTTTCAAATTTTCACATTATTTCCTTCAACACTCCTTCCATTCCCTTTCCCTTCTCTTCTCCCTCAGGATGCCTCTAATGCATATATTTATGCATTTGGGGTTGTTTAAATCCCTAAATCCCTGCTGGATTTTTTTCTGTTTTTATGTATCTGTTCTACTATCTATTTAATTTCATATGTACTGTCTTCCACATCACTAATTCTTCTGCCGCTTCAAATCTGCTGTTATGTGATTCCAGTGTCTTTTTCATTTCCTGGATTGTGCGATTCATCACCATCATATCTGCTATCTTTTTATGTATATTTACAATTTCTTCAGTATATTCTCCCAGTGTCTTCTTAATATCCTTATTCTCTTCATTCACTTCATTAAGTTGGTCCATTATATTTGTTTGGACAGCTTGGATTAGTTGTTCAATATTCTGCATCTCTTCCCAGTTTTTAGTTTGTTCATTGCATTGATCCATGTTTTCCTGTTTCTTAGTATGGTTTGTAATTTTTTGTTGCCCTCTAGTCATCTTTTTATCGTGATAGGTTTATTCAGTTGATTAGCTTCTTTCTCTTCTCTAGAGTTTTATTTAGCTGCTGGTTTTATGTGTATGTTAAGTTTTCTCTTTGGCACTTTTTTCTTTTTGTTCTATTTCCTTGCTGTTTTCTATGTTCCCTTAACAATGCATGTCCATTTTGAGGTTTAATTCACTGGATTTAATATGTTTCTCCTTCTTCAATTCAGCATTCTTGGAGTCCTCCAGGTGTCTACCATTCTCCAGAATATCAGGGGAAGTTTTTGAGAATTTACTTTTTAACAAAATCCATGAATACAGAAAGTCCTTCCATTTATTTAAGTCTTCTTTGGTTTCTTTTAGTAATGTTTTGTAGTTTTCTAAATATAGGTCTTTTATGACCTTGGTTAAGTTTATTCATAAATATTTGACTCTTTTAGTCATTATTATACATGGGATTTTAAAAAATTATTTTCTCCTCAGATTGCACATCTGTAGGGTATATGATTTTTGTGTATTAATCTTGTATCACTCTGCTGAATTTGCCTACTAGTACTAGTAGCTTTGTTGTTCATAGTTTTGGAAGAACTTGACACAATTGGTATTAGATTGAATTTGAATAATTGGTAGAATTCACCTGCACACTCTCTGATTCTGTGTTTTACTTCTTGATGACTGCTTCAATCTCTTCAGTTGTTTTTGCTTTGTTGAGGTCATCTATTTCTTCTAGGGTCAGTGTAGGTGTTTTGTGTGTTTTTAGAATTTTGTCTATCTCTTCTACAGTCTAGTGTTTTTGGCATATACGTGTTCATAGTATCCTTTTATGATCTCTAATTTCTGCAGGGTCAGTGTAATGACCCTTTCTCATTACTGATTTTTTTATTTGCATATTCTTTCTTTCTTCTTTGTCAGTCTAGCTAAGCCTTTTTTTGCTGTTGTTGGTCTCAAGAACCAACTTTTGGTTTTGGTGATTCTGTCTTTTTTTTCAATTTCATTTATTTCTACTTTGATCTTTATTAATTCTTTATTTCAGCTTGGTTTGGTATTAGTTTGTTGTTCTTTTTGTAGTTTTTCCAGCTGTACAGTTAGATCTTCAATTTTAGCTATTTCCTCTTTGTTTAATCTAAGCATTGAGGGCTATATATTTCCCTCTTAAAACAGACTTTGCCTTGTCCCATAGGTATTGTTGTTGTTATTTTTAAGGAAAAACAATATATTTATTAAGAGGCATGAAAATGCTTAAAGTCATTTATAAATAAATGCAATATAATTTACTCAGTGAAAAAATAGCTAAAATCCATGAATAAAGAAGATTTTATATTTTAAATGATTTGATATTTGATCTCCAACTAATTTCCCCTCCATCATGATCTACTAGCAGTAGCTTTTACAACTATAGAAAAAGCTGTTACCAATAATCATATAGTGGAGACATTTTTCAAGAATTTTCTTTAAAAATGAACCAGTGCAAATAAATTCAGATTGCAAAGGATAAGGTAAGACTTGCAGCTTATCCACAGTAAAGTAGAAAAGAAAAAACCCAAACATTTATTCATTAACAAATGAAAAACCAAAGTACATTTTGATCAGTGAAAAATAATATAAATGGATATTATAAAGCATTCTTAGCCAGTGATTGCAATAATTACACCTATAAGTGTTCATTCAAGTACTAATGCTGAACAAACATTCACACTTCCTGTTAAATATAACAATAGACCTAGACATTTTGGAACACTGCTTCTTTTGATTTAACAATGACCAAAAAAACAAACAAACAAACAAAAAACCTTGTCAACAGGAGGCAAGTGACTCTTAAAATACTGTATTCTTTATTGTCTGTAAATGATTTTTCAGAGTCTATTTTTTATCTGCAAGAACCTGAGGAACACCTCATGATGGCGTTTGGCACCTTTGCAGACGTGGTAGTTGGGCGCCTCTTGGCGCCTCCTGGGTGCTCCACCCCACATTCCGACCTGGGCTGCAGAAAGCTGCTGCCAAATCTAGACGCGACCATGGAGCGCCCGGAAGCTGGAGGAATGAATTCCAGTTAGTGTGAAAACACATCAAGAAAAAAGAAAATGTCAGAGGAATTTGAAGCCAATATTATGGATTCTTTGATAGATATGCCATTTGCAACTATAGATATAATAGATGATTATGAACATTACAAGTGGAATTAAGATCCAGCAAAATGCAATAATTCAACAAGATTTTGGACTTGCCAAAGCCATGGTCAGTGGCAGTTCCTTTCATATTACCCTGCTGGTGATGCAGTTATTAAGCAAAGATGAAGTGAACGTTGGTATTGATGCTCTTTTGGAATTAAAACCATTCATAGAAGAAATCCTTCAAGGAAAGCATTTGACTTTGCCATTTCAAGGGATTAGCACTTTTGGAAATCAGATTGGATTTGTGAAGCTTGCATAAGGGGATTACTTAAACCCACTTTTGAAGATAGCAGAGGCTGCAAAGAACATTTCAACCAGAGGGCATCTTGGCAGGAGAAAACAGGAGTTTTAAGCCTCATTTGACCTTCATGAAGTTGTCGAAAGCACCAGGGCTCAGTAAAAGAGGAGTGAAAAAAAATAACCCCTACTTCTATGAAAAATTTATCAATCACAGATTTGGAGGAGAAATATTTTATCATATAGATCTTTGCTCCATGTTGAAGAAAAAACAAAGCAATGGTTATTATCACTTTGAGTCTTCAGTTCTGATACGAGAGAAGAACAGAGATGAGCCCTGTGATGCTGAGCTGGTAGAGGCTCAGTAAGAGGCTGGTGGAGACCTGGTGCTCAAGGCTGTGCAGCAGTATCTGGAAGAAACAAAACAACAAGCCAGGGGATGGGAGCTCAGTGAAAATGGAAGAGACTTAAAGGAATGGCCAGGACTGCCACAGCAACTGGCAGTGAAGCTGGAATACAGCCCATGTCGCCCCTCTGCTGAGACCCAGGACTGACTTCCCCATACCATTTAAGTTTCTCTGGGTGAATCCTCAGAGACAGCCTGATACTTTCAAGATACATGTGTTTGCATTTCTGAGACATAACAGAAGAGAAAAGGAGTGCTGGGACTAGCAGAGGAAATTAAGTGATGAAAGAAGAATTAATGGCCCATTGTGATCTGCCCTCAGCCCCCAGGGAACTTTTCCTGTCACTGGGGAAGAAGACTCGGGGTTATGCCTCCTGGACTCAATTTCAGATGGCAGAACAGGCCTTGCAGTCAATAGTATTTTCCCATAGGTTTGATATGTTGTATTCTCATTTTCATTCTTCTCAAGATATTTGCTCAATTGTCTCACAATTTATTCTTTGACCCATTGATTAAGAGTGTGTTGTTTAATCTCCATATATGTATGAATATATCCTTTTTCCATCAATTATTAATTTTCAGCCTCATACCATTATGATCAGAAGAAGTGGTTTTGTATAATTTCAATCTTTTTGAATGTATTGAATCTTGTCTTGTTATACAACATATGGTCTCTTCTGAATTAGGATCTGTGAGCACTTGAAAAGAATGAATATGCTGTTTTGGGGTGCAATTCTCTATAAATGTTTGCTAGTTATAGTTCATTTATTATTATATTCAAGTTTTGTGTTTCTTTATTTAGCCTCTGTAAATGTTGTATCCAATACTGAGAGTGGTGTATTGAAGTCTTCAACTATTATTTTGGAGATATCTATTTCTCACTTTAGTTTTGCCAAGTGTGTGCCACAGGTATCTTGGAGTACCCAGGTTAGGTGCATAAATATTTAATATACTTATTTCTTCTTGGTGAATTGCCCCTTTTATTAATATATGATGACCTTCTTCATCCCTTTTAACAGGTTTGCATTTAAAATCTATTTTGTCCAATATTAGAATTGCTACTTCAGCTCTTTTTTGGTTACTATTTGCATGGGATAACTTTTTCCAGTCTTTCACTTTTAACCTGGTTGTGTCCTTATGTGTGAGGTGAGTCTCTAGTAGACAGCAGGTAGATGGCTTGTATTTTTCCATCCACTCTATCAGTCTGTGTCTTTTGATTGGGAAGTTCAAGCCATTAACATACAATGTTATTACTGTAAAGGCATTAATTGCTTCATCCATTTTGTCTTTTAGCTTTCCGTTGTCATATCTTACTCTTGTCTCACTTTTTACACTTTAATTTACCCTTCTTAATAATCTTAATTTCTACGGTCTTCTCCAAATATTTCACTCTTGTGTTTTCATTTTTTAATTTTCATTTTTTTCCCTTACAGATTGCAGCCCTCCTTTAGTATCTCTTATAATTCTGGTTTTGTTGGTTACATATTCTATCAGTTTTTGTTTATCTGTGATGATTTTTAACTCATTTTTTTTTTGGCTTTTGTAAAGGGGATTTATTTGAGGTAAACATGTACAGTTCTGAGGCCATGACATGTCCAAGTCAAAGCATTGTTAGCAGAATGCTCTGGGTTATGGACTTCTAGTTTCTTGGCTATATCTCATAAAAGAATCTAAGGATACACCATAGGATAGGAAAGGGAGTAAACAATTTATTAATAAACAAGAAAAGAAATAAGTATACAATCTGAGACATTGATTGTGGGCAAGATACAGGGAAAGAAACATGCATGTATGGCCCAAGGTTAGGCATTTTTAAGACCATTCCTCCTCCTAATATTGTGGATGCCCCTCCTTTGAATTCTTAGAAGGCATGTTGTTCCCAAAGGGACCTCTTGGCCAGAGAGTCGGCAGGGTGTTTCCAGGTTAGCAGCCATACCTACAGCAGGTTTCTGGACAAGGTCTTAGGATGATGTTCTTTGACAAGTCCCAGCCATCTTCCTCTTTCCCTATACTAACCTGTATCAACTCTTCCTTCAGAGAGTTTATAAACTTGATCTTTTTTGTTTTGTATTTTATTTTTTAATATAATTTTTATTTTTTTTTTAAAAGATACATAAGATTATATAAATGTCACATAAAAAATAGAGGATTCCCATATGCCCCACTCCCTATACCTCCCACATTTTCCTGCATTAACAACATCATTACTGTGGTACATTCATTACAATTGATGAAGACACTTTGGAATTTGCCACTAAGCATGGATTACAGTTTACACTCTCTCTCCCACAATTTTGTAGTTTATGGCAAGATATACAATGCCCTGTATCATTCATTGCAATGTCGTTCAGAACAATTCCCAAGTCCCAAAAATGCCCCCATATTATACCTGTTTTCCCCTTTCCCTGCTCTCAGAACCTCCAGTGGCCACTGTCTCCACATCAATGATATAAGTTCTTCCATTGCTAGAATCACAATATGTCTATAGTAGAATACCTGTAAGTCTACTTTGGTCCGTAGTTCATTCTCCAATCCTGAGGACTCTGGGATGGTGATGCCCACTCCACCTCTAATTGAGAGAGGGCTTCGATACCATAGGGCAGATGGATGGGACTCTTTTGCTTGCAGTTGTAGACGCTCTTGGTTCCTTGGGATGGACGTTGTTCATCATCATCTCCTTGTTAGATATCCTGGGTGAGTCCAATAAACTGGAGAGTAGATGTTGCAACTCCATTGAGATTCAGGGCCCAGCTGGTACATGGACAGCCAAAAGATTTAAGTCTTCTGGATGTACACCTATTTACTCTAGTATTAATTATACATTCAAATAGAAGGGTTAGAAGAACTATCTATAGGGAAACCACAACTGAGTCTAACTCTGTCACACTGGGGAGGATAAAATAAAAAATAGGGCCCACTGGCAGGCACAAAATTCCTGAGATATCTGCCCTGACTCCAGAGCCCTCAGGAGTCCTGCTGTTTGATATAGCATTTACTTTGGCAGTCAGTGAGATACTGCTGAGATGTGTATATGCATAACCTCTGGAATGACCTCCAGACTGACTTTGAAATCTCTTAGCCATATAAACTCATTTGTCTTTACCTTTTACCCTTTTTGGTTAAGGTCTTTCTCCAGTTACACTGCTAGTTGGTGCTTGGTAGTAATCCCTCGGTGCCAGGGAGTGTCATCCCCGGGAGTCATGTACCATGCTTGAGGGAAGGTAACACATTTATATGCTCAGTTTGGCTTAGAGAGAGGCCACATTTGAGCAACAAAGAGGCCCTCAGGAGGTAACTCTTAGGCACTATAATACTAAGCTAAGTTTCAATTTCAAGAGTAAAGGTTCTTAAGTATAGTAATCAATATTAATGTCCCAGCAATGGATCATCCTCCTTCATTACCTCTGTACTCAGGGGATTCTTGCTGTTCCATTAGAGCAAAAAAATAATGGAAAAATATTTAAAAAAAATTTTTTTGACATTATGTCTTTCATCTTTGTAATATCTGTTGTCTTGTATATATTGTGAAATTTTATTCTGTTTATTTCTCCAGTGTCTTATTTTCACCATTTTGTCTTCAAAGATGTTTTAGGTTACAGAAGTGTCATGTACAGAATATAGCGGATTCCCATATACCCAACATCCTACTCCTTTCCCCCTTTCCCCAGTTGATAACATTTTATATCTGGATGCTACATTTGTTACAACTGATGTACAAATATTAAAGCATAGCTACTAACCATCATCACTTCTTTACATTATGGTTTACATGTTGGACTATACATTTTTATAAAATTTGATGAAATTTTACATGGATTGTATCCATCATTGTGAGGTCATGTAGAACACTTCAATCACCACCAAAATGCCCCATGTTCTATCTATTCTATTCCTCCCTCTCCCTGTCCCTCCAGTCAGGGCCCATGACAATCACCATACTTCACTCCTTGAAGAGCAAGATTCATAGTTACTTGCAACAACAACGAGGGCTTGACATACTGGTCTTTCCCCCTCTATTAGGCACTGCCTGTGATCTTGAGAAACTCCTGCCCCTTTATTTGAGAAGATAGCAGGACTCCCCAGGATGGGCATTAAACAACTTCCCCCTCATTATGTGGGTCTCCACCCACTGATACAACATACTATGGCAAGATGAACACTCACAAACTCCCTAGATACCTGTCCAGGTGTGCCCTGTCCAGAATGCCCCCCATATCCAAGACTCTAAACTGGTAACCTTCCTTTGCTATTTTGCCAAAAGAACATTCCCAACATTGTAGTTTCAACCACATACCTGTAAATCCCCATTGTTCACCTGCTTCCTCCCCAACCCTTCCCCCAGTTCCATGCACTCTCCAACTCACTCTCCCCACCCTACCCCCTGAAAAACCAGCAACACCCGATGCAATAATATCACTGCACTGCTGTCATGCCCCTCAACTGTACAACTACACACTTCCACCTTATCGTAAATTTTATCCATTGGGCATTGGCTCACAAACTTCTTCTTCCTTTCTATCTCCTTTAGTCCTATTTTCCACACTCTAGCTCTGTGAGTTTGCTCAATTTGTTTAATTATTATCAGTGAGGTCATGTAATATTTGTCCTTCAGTGCCTGGCTTGCTTCGCTCAACAAAATGTCTTTAAGATTCATCCATGTTACCCCATGTGTTAATAATGCATTCTTTCTTTCAGCTGAGTAATATTCCATTGCATGTATATACCCACCACACCTCCTCTTAAACACGTGTAGTTCTCTGTTCATTTAATAGCCACCAGTCTAATGGGGTTTAGTTGATATCTCATTGTAGTTTTGATTTGCATTTTCCTAATAGCTAGTGATGTTGAGCATTTTTTCATGTGATTTTTAGCCATTTGTATTTCTTCTTTGGAGAAGTGTCCATTGAATTCGCTGCCATTTCATTTTTCTGACAAATTACTTCGAGGTGCAAAATTTTGTTTTTAGTTTTGAGGAGGTCAGATTTATTTATTTTTTCTTTCTTTGCTCATCCTTTCAGTGTAAAGTTCATGAAACCATTTCCTAATAGAAGTTCCTGTAGATGTTTCCTTACATTACCTTCCAAGATCTTTATGGTCCTTGCTCTTCTATTTAGATCTTTGATCCATCTTGAGTTAATTTTTCATAGGGGGTGTGATGGTGTTCCTCTCTCATTCTTTTGGATATGTATATCCACTTTTCCAAGCACCATTTGTTGAAGAGGCGATTCTCTCACTGTTGAATGGGATTAGTGGCCTTGTTGAATATCAGTTGACTGTATATGAAAGGATCTATATCAGAACTCTCAGTTTTGTTCCATTGGTCAGTTTGTCTATCCTTGTGCCAATACCATGCAGTTTTGACCACTGTAACTTTGTAGTATGTTTTAAAGTCAGGTAGTATAATTCATCCGATTTCATTTTTCTTTTTCAATGTCTTTGGCTATTCGGGGCTTCTTGACCTTCCAAATAAATTTGATAGTTATCTTTTCCAATTCTTTGATTTTAGCTCTTTCTTCTTTTTTGATTATTCATTTATGGCTATAAATTTCCCTCTCTGTAGAGCTTTTGCTGCATCCCATAAGTTTTGCTACACTGTGTTGCATTTTCATTCATATCAATGTAGTTACTGATTTCTTTTTTTATTTCCTCCTTGCCTACTGCTTGTCTAAGAGTGTGTTGTTTATCCTCCATATCTTTGTGTCTAATCTGGTTCTCTGCCCTTTACTGATATCCAGCTTCATTCCATTGTTGTCAGAGAAATTACTTTGTATAATTTCAATCTTTCTGAATTCATTGGGTGTTGTTCTGTTGCCTAGAATGTGGTCTATCCTGGAGAATAATTCATATGCCTTTGAGAAAAATGTATATCTGACTGTATTTGGGTGTAATGTTCTGTATATATCTATTAGGTCCAGATCCTCTAATGTATTGTTCAACATTTTGGTTTCTTTATTGATTCTCTATCAAGTTGTTCTGTATAATGGTGATAATGGTCTATTAAAGTCCCCCAGTATAGTTGCAGAGGTATCTATTTCTCCACATAGTTTTTCCAGTGTTTGCTTCAGGTATTTTGAGGCACCCTGGTCAGGTGCAGAGATGTTTATGATTGTTCTTTCTTCTTAATAGATTATCTTTTTATTAATATATAGTGTCCTTCTTTGTCTCTTAAAATAGTTTTGCATTTAAAGTCTATTTTGTCCAATATCAGTATAGCTACTCCAGCCCTTTTTTGGTTATTGTTTGCTTGTAAAATTGGTTCCCAACCATTCACTTTCAGCCTCCTTGCATCCCTGAGTCTATGGGTTTCTTGTAGACAGCATATAGATGGGTCATATTTCCTTTTTATTCTGCCAATCTGTTTCCCTTGTCTGGTGAGTTTTATCCATTAACATTCAATGTTATTACTGTCTAGGAATTAGCCATATTTCCTTTAGGTTTATCTATGCCATATGTTGTTTTTATTTCTCTTTTCAAAATTTTTAATTGTTCTTACACTCTCTTCCAACTCTTTTTCTCTTGTTTTTTTTCCTTTTGACCTGCAGACCTCCCTTTAGTATTCTTGAAAGGAAGGTTTCTTATGAACATACTCTTTTAAATTCTGTTTATCTGTGAATATTTTAAACTCTTCCTCATTTTGAATGCCAGCTTTGCTGGATAGAGAATTCTTCACTGGAAGTATTTTTCTTTTAGAATGTTAGCTATTTCATACCACTGCCTTCTTGCCTCCATGGTTTCAGATGAGAAAATAGCACTTAATCTTACTGAGTTTACCTTATATGTGATGGATCTTTTTCAATTGCTGCTTTCAATATTTTATCTTTTTCTTAAGCATTGGACAATTTGACCAGTATATGTCTTGGAATAGGCCTGTTATGGTTTATAATCTTTGAGCTGTGCTGTACTTCCTGGACATGTATGTCCATCTCCCTCAATAAGGTTGAGAAGTTTTCAGGCATTATATTCTCTAACATACCTTATGTCCCCTTTCCCTTCTCTTCTCCCTCTGGGTTGCCTATAAGGCATATGTTTGTGTATTTCAGGTTGCCATTCAATTCTCTAAGTTCCTGCTGAATTTTTTCTATATTTTTATCTATTCTACTATCTGTTTGTCTTCCACATGGCTGATTCTTTCCTCTGCTTGTTCAAATCTGCTGTTATGTGCTTCCAGTGTATTTTTGATTGCTTGGATTGTGCCATTCATCACCATCATACCTGTTTTCTTTTTATGTATGTTTACAATTTCTTCAGTATGTTCTCCCAGTGTATTCTTAATATACTTAATTTCTTCCTTCATTTCATTAAGTTGATTCATGATATTTGTTTGGAAGTCTTTGATTAGTTGTTCTGTGTTCTGTATCTCCATTTGGTTTTTTGTTTGTTCATTTTAATGGGCCATGTCTTCATGTTTCTTAATATGGCTTGTAATTTTTTGTTGGTGTCTAAGCATCTGTTTATCTTGATGGGTTTGTTCACTTGATTAGCTTGTCTCACTGTTCTAACATTTTATTTTGTTGTTGTTTTTGTTGTTTTGTGTGTGTTGAGGTTTCACTTTGACT
>JAQZBX010004248.1:49356-61461 GCA_029593785.1 Cabassous unicinctus | reverse complement strand
GCGCAGGCCGGCCTGCCCTCACAAGGAGGCCCCGGGAAGCGAACCCGGGACCTCCTATATGGTAAACGGGAGCTCTATCCACTGAGCCACACCCGCTTCCCCATTATACATTAATTCCCTATTCCCCCTTTTCCCGGTTCCTGGTAACCTGTACTTTATTTTCTGTATCTATGAGTTTGTATATTCTAGCTATTTCATATAAGTAGAATCATCAAATAACTGACCCTTTGTGTTTGACTTATTTCACTCAACATGATGTCTTCAAAGTTCTTCCATGTAGTGCCATGTACAAGAACTTTGTACCTTTTTAAGGCTGAATATTATTCCACTGTATATATACAACACATTTTGTTTATCCATTTATCTGCTGACAGACATTTGGGGTGTGTCCACCTTTTAGCTATTGTGAATACTCCTGCTATGAAAATTCATGCACAAATACCTGTCTGAGTCTCTGCTTTCAATTCTTTTGGGTATATACCTAGAAGTGGGGTGGCCAGGTCATATACTAGTTTCATGTTTAACTTTTTGAGGAACCACCAAACTGTTTTCCAACATGAATGCATCATTTTACATTCCCACAATGTACAAGAGTTCCTATTTCTCTGCATCCTTACCAGCACTGGGTGTGAGGTGGTATCTCATGGTTTTGATTTGCATTTCTTAACATTATTAACATACAAATATCTTCAAGTGATATTGAGCATCTTTTCATGTGCTTTTTGTCCATTAGTATATCTTCTTTGGAGAAATGTCTATTTAAATCCTTTGCCCATTTTTAATTACTTTGTCTTTTTGTTGTTGAATTACAAGAGTTCTTTATATATTCTGGGTATTAAATCCTTATTAGTTATAGTTTCCAAATATTTTCTCCCAGTCTTTTGGCTGTCTTTTCATTTTCTTGATAATGTCCTTAGATCACAAAATTTTAAATTTTGGTGAAGTCCAATTTGTCTATTTTTTCTTTGGTTGCTTATGCTTTTGGTGCAAAACATAGGAATCCATTACCTAGTACAAGTTCCTTAAGATATTTCCCTATGTTTTCTTCTAAGAGTTTTCTAATTTTAGTTATTATATTTAGGTCTTTGATCCATTTTAGTTAATTTTTGTATATGATATAAGGTAATGGTTCACTTTCGTTCTTTTGCATGTGGATATCCAGTTTTCCCAGCACTGATTTTTTTTTTTAAAGATGGTACGGGGGATTGAACTCGGGACCTTGTACATGGGAAGCAGGCTCTCAAACCACTGAGCTACATCCACTCCCCTCCCACCACTGATTTTTGAAGAGATTCTTTTGCCATTAATTGGATTTGGCTCCCTTATCAAAAATCAATTGGCAATAGATATTCATGGAATTTTTTTTAGGAGGTACCAGACATTGAACCCAGGACCTTGTACATGGGAAGTAGGCACTCAACCACTGAGCTACACCTGTTCCCCTAATGGAATATTTTTTACAATGGTAAAAATATAAGGGTGTATGTAAAAGTGTGAATAAGTAGGCAGGAGAAAGGTTGAATGCCAAAGAAGATGGAGAGAAAGCAACAAATAAGCATAGGGTAAATATAGATTCGGGCTGATTGAGTAAAAGACAAAAAAAATTATTCCAAACTACCAGCTAAGCCATTTAAGAATTCTTTCAGAAGCAACACAGATATAACCAATAATTCAATCCATCTAAACCAGACAGAACTCAACAATTACACTTGTAGCAGTCGCCTCTGACCATTAGGAGGCCATCTATATAATGTGATATAAGAGGCACTAAAGCAACCCCCGTGCTTCAAAGTATTTCTTCAGGTTTCTTTTACAGAACTGGACATTATTCCTCTAGAATCATTCCTTTGAACCAAAAAGGTTTTCCACTGTCAAGAACTCTCTACTAACATACAATTATCCCTGGGCTTATCTCCAGACTCTGAGCACTATCCTCCCTCATTTTAACTTGTGTACCTCTCACCATTCCATGCTTTTGCCAATGCTGTTCTCTCTACCTAGACAATGTTCTCCAGCTCATCTCCTGTAATACTAACCACCCTCTAAGGGTATCTATGGCTCTTCACCACCATCTCCCCATCCCCAAATGACTCACCTATTCTTGATTTTTCTGTAAACTTCTATTATAACTCTTATCACACTCTATATTAAAGCTCCTATCACACTTTCTTAAGAGTTCCTTGTTAACTTTCCATAATGTCTAGATGTTAGTATCATGAAGCCAGGGTTTCTATTTCTTTTCTTTGTTGTTTTTATTATTCCTAGTACTTAACATAGTATACTGCACATAGTCAATTTCCAATAAAATTAGGAGTAGTAACGGGTAACAAGAATTATAGGCTGGTATAGGGTACTTAATAATCATAAGAGCAGCTAACATTCATTACATGCTGACAGTGTGCTAGGACACTGCATGCATTACTGAATCCTCACAGCAACCAGTGAAGAATCATTGGTATTCCCAATTTAGGAAAACTGAGGCCAGAAGAGCTAAATAACCTGCCTAAAATTATAGGGGATAAAACTGAGCTCCAAACCAAGGCTCCAGAATGGGTGCTCTTCACCACTCTGATCTATGGCTTCGGGAGGAAAAGAGTAGACATGAGGTGAGTATCACTAAATGGGAAGATAGAAGGAGCCAAAGCAAGCGTCATATACTCTACAATTTAGATTCCACCTGAGGACTTCTTTTATGCATTGGTCTGATTTTGAGTGGGGAAAAAAAAGTAACTAACAAAAATCTCAATGAACACAATGTAGAAGGATTTCAAAATGGAAGTTTGTGATAAAATACAATTAGCTAAAACAAAGCCTTGAAAATCATACCAAGTATGTAATCAAGCAATACACCCAGAGAAAGTCATCCCTGATTGGAACAAGGACAAGCAATGATGAAGGAAGGCCATTATAGGCTTGTGTAGAAAATTTAGATTAAGGCAAGAACATTCACAGCTTTGTTTCCATTTAAGTGATTGTTGATATTTTATAGAAGAAAATTTGCATCCACCACAATTGGAAATTTGAATGTGAATATCACTGTCCAATGACACCATGAAATTTTTATTATTGAAGAGTAGTCAGTGAATAGTGGAAGAGACAGTGAGAAAGCAAGGGATCTTGAAGCTGCATGAAACAAAGAAGTTCCTACAGATACATAAATTCAGAGATGTGGAATCTATGCAAGCAGAAGCAATCTGATCCAAGCTCTCCCTGAAAACAGCTGTGGTGTCAAGGCTCACCATGACCACCTTGAACTTGATGGATTGGGCTTTCCTGCTACTTCTCTTCACAACTGCCTGCTCTCTGGACTGTCACTTTCAAGGGAGCAGGATCAACTGGGAGATTAACATCTTTAAACATCCTCTGAGATGTTTAAAGGACAGGAACAACTTCAAATTTCTCCAGGTTTCAAAAACCGCTGAGTTTCCGAAGGAAAGTGCTCTCATTGTCATCCAAGAAATGCAGCAGCAGATCTTCAATGCTTTCAACCTGAATGTCTCCCAATCATCTTGCGATGAAAGCAACTTAGGAAGATTCCTAAGTGTGCTTTATCAGCAAATGGAGAAGATAGAAGTGTGCTTGGAGCAAGAAATCAGACAGGAAGCCCATTCATCCTTACAAAGGAAGAATATCAGACTTGAAATAAAGAATTATTTCCAAAGAATCCATGACTATTTGAAAGACCAAAAATATAGCAACTGTGCCTGGGAGGTTGTCCGTGTAGAAATCCGAAGGTGTTTTCTGTTCATTGAGCAGCTCACAAGAAGACTCAAGGACAATAGGTCAATTACATAACTAATTTGGAGTTGGTCAGTAATACCATTTTAGACATCTTCTCAAATCAGTTTGACATTTCTAAGCAATTTTAATTTATTCATTTTGTGATTTAGAATAAAAATGTTTGGATTAATGTGATTATTCTTATGTTCATATTAATTTGTCAATGGACTTATTTATTGTTAATTCTAATTGAAACATTAATATTATTTTGATGGGTTTTGTATTTATATATAAAGTGTTATTTTAAAATTAAGTAACATTTGTATTTTATTTAGTGTTTACCATAAATATCTTCTAAATTCAGTATTCATATGACTTTGCTCAAAGGGTAATCAGCAGACTGCCATCTTTGATAGGGAAAATATTTACTTTAAACTATCTTCAGGATTACCTAACCTATGCAGAAGGAAAGACTACCTTTTAAAAGCAAACAGATGATAGCAGGATTATCAGCCTAATAAAAAGATTGTGGCAGTGATTCACAATTTGGCAGTTTCTGTTCTCCATAAGTCCCAAACTGGAGCCAGCGAAGGAGGAACAAGTTTTCCACCCTGGCCACCATCCCAATCCTGAGCCTGCCCATCCGCTATCTGGATGTTTTATGTGGTTTCATAAGAGAACGAGAAGCAAGGCAAGCACAGGGATAAACATGATGGGGGATGAGGAGAAGGGAGGGAAAGGGAGCCAGGGGGGCCGTGGATGCACTTCACAGGAAGGAAAGCCCCAGAGGATGTCCACTCCCCCTTCCCAGACTTCCCCCTGACTAACCCCCCACCTAAGCCCACATCGGTAAACCATAATCATTTATATGTGTCACCTCATGTTGTCTGCAGGCCTGTGCTAGGCCTGAGGGCCACATTCTCAATATCACAATTTCTTCAGTGTTTTTCTTTTCAAGTTTCTGGGTGAAATTGACTACTAACTCACTCCACTTTTTTTTCCACTCTTTTTTTTTTTTTAGTGGAGAAGTTGTAGATTTACAGAAAAATCATGCATAAAATACAGAGTTCCCATAGACCAGCCTATTATTAACACCTTGCATTAGTGTGGTACTTTGTTACAGTTGATGGAAGAAGATTTTTCATATAATTGTACTATCAACTATAGTCCATGGTCACTCCACTTTTAAAAACAGAGTGAAGATATTCTCTTCCCTGGCCAAAGTGATTGAATGAGAAACAAAATGACTGCCTAGCCAACAATTGTAAATTCCTTTACATAAGAAACAGGTGATTTCACAATTGTGCATGTAAATTTCCCTGGGTGAGGCTTTAATTTAAATGTACTAAGTAACGTCATTATTTAAAGAACTCTACAATAACTCCTTTCAGAAATGAAGAAATATTTCTAAAATGCTGATTCTTATCTTATATATTTTGTCTTAGAAAATGTTAGCCCCATATATTTTCTTAAAGAGGGGCACTACTGTAATCAGTACTTGAACCTAGGTTATTGATGTCTAGTGTTAAGTAAGTTTCCATGTGAAAGATATTGTCCCACTTTGAGAGCAGAGTTGCCCAATTGAACTTAAAATAATGGAAATGTTCTCTGTGCTGTCCAATATAGCAGACAATAGCCACATCTGGCTATTGAGCACTTGAAATGTGGCTAGTATGACTGAGGAATTGATTTTTAAATTTCATTTTTATTAATTTAAATTTAAACAGCATATGTGGCTAGTGCCCATCATGTTGGACAGCGCAATTCTAGATTCCCAAGATTTCTTGAGCAAAAGGGAAGACACAGGCGAAGGCAATTTCCTGACGCTGTCTTGGCCAGATCGTGATGTAAAAACACAATTTCCATAAAAACACTGTTAATCAAATTACCCAGTCTAGAGAGTAGGTCTTTTAGTAAGGCATTCCTTGACCATCCCCATAAAATTGCAACCCCCTACCCCCCAACACTCCCTTTCCCACTGCCCTGCTTTAGTTTTCTTCGGAACACTTGTACCACTGTCAAACAATGAGTTTTAGTTATTTTTTTATTGGCTGTCTTTTCCCAATAGAATGTAAGATCCACAAGGACAGACATTTTTTTCTACCTTGATCACTGTTTTTTGTACACACACACACACACACACACACACACACACACACACAAAGAATGAATGGCCATGCCCAGTGCCAGTTGTGTGAGTGGTGCCTGGGTACCTGGCTGCCTCAGTTAAGGATAGTCTGTGCCCTCAGAGAAGTGTGACCACATTGTTGAGTGGATCTACCCTGTTCGAGGGCCTCTGTAGGCCAGGAAAGAATTTGTAATTTGAACTCTTAGAAATAAAGAATTAATTGAAAAGAACAAAAACAGTACTATAGGCTGTTGGGTTTACTAAACAGCTACTCTAGAGCACATTACATTGACTCTCTAGGCTACCAGAGAATGTAAATTACATTCTTCATTGAATGGCTATGGTTTTATTTAAATCACCAATACATTCTCCCTAAGGCAGGGGTTCTTAACAAGGGGTCCGTGAGCTTGAATCGAAATTCAAAAAAACATTATTCTTGTGGGGATGTGTTGGTGCGGGGGTGATGTACTTATTAATAATTCACAGTACAGTGTGGTCTTAGTAAGGAGTCCATGGTTTTCACCTGACTGGCAAAGGGGTCCGTGGATCAAAAAAGGTTAAGAACCCCTGTCCTAAGGCAAAGGATTCAACTCTGGCTGTTCTTTAAAAGGGCTGTGGAGCCTTTTAAAAATACATCTTTTAGGGAGCATTCCAGACTCCCAGCATTTCCAGGGATGAGGTTTGCAGAGTTATATGAAGCCAGAATCATTGCCACTCTTCTTGTCAAATGACAAATTTGGGTCCCAGACTTGGTCTCCTTTTTTGCATCCATTAATTCTCTCCTTGTCCCCTCAGGTCTCTGGCCCTTGTCTCAGTGCCCAAATACCATGCCAGGAATTCTCTGGGCTTGAGCATGGTGTCCTGCCTCCGCTGGGCTGGATTGGCTTTTCCTCACACTTCCTTATTTGTGATGCCTCCACAACTGCACACAGACAGCTCTTTCTCCTTGGCCACCTGTCTGTGTATGATATTTCCGGAGTCTAAGGCAGTGGGTCTCAAAATTTAAGTGAGTAAGAACCACCTGGGCAGCTTGTTGAGCGAGTTTCTCGGGCCCCACCCCCAAAGTTTCTGGGTCAGCGGAACGGAAAGGAACTCATGACTGCAGTTCTAAGAAGCTTGCAGGTGATTCCAATGCTGCCGAGGCCCACGCTTTGAGAACCACTCTTGTAAGGCGGGGCTTCTCACGCTTTAATGTGCACACAAATTACCTGGGGATCTTTTTAAAGAGTAGGCTCTGATTCAGTACATCTGATGCTGCAGACCAGGCGCCCACCCTTTGAGTAGCGAGGCTTTAAGGAGCTCCACCCATGGTCACCTGGAAGCATGGTAAATGGCACTGGCCATCTCTTCCTTCTGCTCCTTGTTCACACAGCTCAGTTACCCACGCTGCCCTGACCCACCTCATGCCCAACATGACATTCTTCCACAGTCCCGGGTTCCCACAATTAGTCTTCTATTTGCAGATCTCTCTCAACACATTGCATCTTTCGGGCTTTTTTTTTTTTAAGAGTTTCTGAGAAATGCCCACTACTCATAGATGGTACCCCTGGATATAACCAACTGTGGGGTTTTTTTTTTTTTTGTGTGTGTGTGTGTGTGTGTGTGTGTGTGTGTGTGTGTGAAATCACTTACTACTTTCACTTTTTAAGTGTTCAGTAAATAAAAGCCTTTTTTTGTGTATACATCAAAGACTGTGTGTGGCCATATATGGATTTATAAGACTGTAGGAGTTATACTACAATAATATATAGCAGTAAAATAAAAGCAACAATAATTTGATTTTTTAAAAATATTGTTTAAGAAGGTATTTTTTGAATCTTGCTTATATTGACTCATGACCAGCACCTTAGATATTAAGTTTCACTGAAATATAAATGCATCCATTGCACAATTTAGAAATCTGCCCTTGGATATTAGATAATGAAGAGTTTACAATAGTTAGGAAGTTCTGCTTTTTAGTAACTATTAGAGATAGCTAAAATCCAGGAGCATGTGCCTAAATACCTAAAGTGTCTTAAGTTTTGAACCCAGTGACTGATAATTACAACAAGTAGTGGGGCAGAGTGAGAGAAATGAACATGTAACTTGGAGTAAAAATATCTGGCTCTCAGTAGCAGGTGTTGACAGCCATTTGCTATGTGACTGGGAAGTCAATTCCTCTAAGGCCCAATTTCCTTAAGTCTAAAACTGGACTAATTATCTACCTTTCCTATATCATTAGGAAGATTAAATGACATACAGTATGTAAAAATGCTTGGTAAAATATTTAAGTACTCTGAATTCTTTAAAAAAAAAACCAAAAAAACATTTCAAGCCAAGTAGAAGCAATTTATTTATTTATCTCCAACCCTCTCCCCTATTGTTTGCACTCACTGTCTGCTCTCTGTGTCTCTTCATTGTGTTTTTTCTGTGTCTTCTTGTCTTTTTTTCAGGAGGCACTGGGAACCAAACCCATGACCTCCTATGTGGGAGGGAGGTGCCCAATAACTTGAGCCACATCCACTGCCTGTTTGTTTTTTCTCTCGTTGTGTCTTCTTGTGTTTCCTTGTTGCATCATCTGGCTGCATCATCTCTCTGCACCAGCCTGTCACATCGGCTCACTGTATTGCACCTCTTCTTTAGGAGGCACCGGAAACAGAAACTGGGGCCTCCCATGTGGTAGGCTGGCACCCAACTGTTGAGCCACATCTGCTTCCCAGTAGGAGCTACTTTTGCATTTTTTATGGCTTAAATAATTTTAGCATTACACAACCTAACCAAGTAAAATATATTTATTTAAGAAACAAGTTATTGGTTTATTTTAAAGGGATGCCTTCATTCCACCATAACTACTATCAGGATGAGATCATACCTGTTGCATGAAAAAAATGATTAACATGTCAGTTTGTCAATGCTTGTTGATTAGCAGCAAAAATACTTTAGCACCAAATTGGATATGCCATAATTAAAAATTACATATTTTAGGAAGTAATTCCTTGAATGCCAGCTATAATAGTGTGCCTAGCATTGTGCTAAGCTGGGTGTGGGTGTGTACACATACCACACACACACGACAAAACCTAATTTATATCTCACTATAACCCTGCGAAGTTAGAACAATTACTTTCTATATGAGGAAACAAGGGTATAAAGAGATTAGTACTTTACCCGAGTTCTCTTTGGTACTAAGTCCAACTCAATCATTGTAGTCACATTATTTGTTTAAAGGTGTTTAATACATGTTTGACGATATATCATTATGGTTTAGTTATTATATTAAAGAGTTTTAGCTTCAATTCATCACTACCGTTATTATCTTTTTGTTTTGTTTTTTTTAAGATTTATTTTATTTATTTCTAAATATTTTATTTATTTCTACCCCCTTGTTGTTTTGTGCTCGCTGTCTGCTCTCTGTGTCCATTCACTGTGTGTTCTTCTGTGTCTGCTTTGTCTTCTCCTTAGGCAGCACCAGGAACTGATCCTGGGACCTTCCAGAATGGGAGAGAGGAATTCAATCTCTTGTACCACCTCAGCTCCTTGTCTGCTGTCTTATTGTCTCTCCTCTGTGTCTCTTTTTGTTGCGTCATCTTGCTACGCCAGCTCTCTGCATGGGCCAGCACTCCTGAGCGGGCCAAGCACTCCACATGGGCCAGCACCCCGCGTGGGCCAGCACTCCACATGGGCCAGCTTGCCATTCACCAGGAGGCCCCAGGAATCAAACCCTGGACCTCCTATATGGTAGGCGGGAGCCCAATCACTTGAGCCACATCCGTTTCCCACTATTATCTTTTTTTAAAGCTATGTATTTTTATTAGAGAAGTTGTAAGTTTACAGAAAAACATACAGAAAATACAGAGTCCCCATACATCACCACCCCCACACACAATTTTGCCTATTATTTACACTTTGCATTAGTGTGGTACCTTTGTTAAAACTGATAAACAGTATTATTATAATTATGTTATTAACTATATTTTTCATAGTTTACATTAGGGTTCACTGTGTTGTACAGTCCTGAGAGTTTTTTTAAAAAGTCTTTATTCTAGTAACATACATAGAAACTAAAATTTCCCCTTTTAACCATATCTGAATATATAATTCAAAGATGTGCTACCATCACCAACATCAATTACCAAAGCTTTTCCATCACCCCAAACAGATACTCTATGCCAATTCTGGCCACTGGTAAACTGTAATCTTGTTCCTAACTCTATGAATTTGCTTATTCTAATTATTTTGTATCAGCAAGATCATACAATATCTGCCCGTTTAAGTCTGGCTTATTTCTCTTAACAAGATATCAAGGTTTATCCTTATTGTCGCCTGTATCAGAACTTCAGCTGAATATTACTCCACTCTATGTATAGACCATATTTTGTTATTTAAAAGAACCAATGTAACTACTGGAGTTGAAGACCACAATAACTGAAATGAAAAATTCCCAAAGGAGTTTCAACAGCAGACTGGAACTGGTAGGAGAAAGAAGAGCCAATTTTTGCTAGTTGTTCAAAGATTCTGTGGGGGAATGGCACTGCCCTCTTGGCCAACTGGAAGTAAAAACTATATGTTTCAGGAAGTGGATATGGCTCAACTAGCTAGGCACCCACCTACCACATGGGAGGTCCTGGGTTCAGGTCCTGGTGCCTCCTAAAAGAAGATGAGCAGACACTACCCCCACCACAACGAGCTAGACACTGCCCCTGCCACAAAGAGCAGATGCCACAAGCCAGCAGATGCTGCCCACAGGCCGTTGGGCACTTCTCTCTCATGTGGGAGTTCCTGGGTTCGGTTCCTGGTGCCTCCTGAAGAAGGCGAGCAAACAATGAGCAGACAGATGAGAGAATGGAGAAAATATATAAATCTTAAAAACAAACAAAGTATGTTTCACCTGAAAATCTTCCATATGTTTCGAGTGCATGATTCCACTCACCCCAGCTTTCCCTACCCCTGGCTAACCATCCTCAGTGGCAGAGGACATAGCTTCAAGTGCACTCACTCAATAAGCATGTACGAAGGATCTGGCTCGTGTCAGGCTCTGAACTGGGGACTGGAGGTTCGGCAGGTACCAGACAGGCAAGGGCACTGACCTGCTCCTGTATGTGTCTGGCAGAGCAGACGGACAGTGAGCAGCACTGAGAGGGTGTTCTCCAAGAAGGAAAAGCCTCAGATTCCAGATGACAGGAAAGGAATGCCCCAGGCAGGCAGCCACGAGGCTGGCCAGAGGGCGAATCGCACAGACTGAGGCAGGAGGGTGGCAGGTTCTTTGTATTGCCTTTATGCTTCTGTTTCCTCATCTGCCTGAGGCCTCCTGGTTGGCCCACATGGCCTTCATCACCTCAGGGCCAGCGCCTTAAAAGGGACTTCGTAGTGCCCAACCTGCCCTTTCTGTGTGTAGGGGTAAATGTACGCGGCAGTGGTATTTGGGTATAGCTGAAGGTCTAGAGGATGCAATCCTCACAAGAGTCAGAGTGTACTTTAACTCTGAAGATAACCCTTGGGAAAAGGTGGGTGCAGGCCTGAGGGTGTGAGGCGCTGGCCCTGAGGTTCTCTTGGAGAACACCCTCTCAGTGCTGCTCACTGTCCGTCTGCTCTGCCAGACACATACAGGAGCAGGTCAGTGCCCTTGCCTGTCTGGTACCTGCCGAACCTCCAGTCCCCAGTTCAGAGCCTGACAAGAGCCAGATCCTTCTTACATGCTTATTGAGTGAGTGCACTTGAAGCTATGTCCTCTGCCACTGAGGATGGTTAGCCAGGGGTAGGGAAAGCTGGGGTGAGTGGAATCATGCACTCGAAACATATGGAAGATTTTCAGGTGAAACATACTTTGTTTTTAAGATTTATATATTTTCTCCATTCTCTCGTCTGTCTGCTCGTTGTTTGCTCGCCGCCTTCAGGAGGCACCAGGAACCGAACCCAGGAACTCCCACATGAGAGAGACTGATGCATTTAGAAGGTAAGCTCACTAGTAAGTGATGCAGCCCTGCACGCCCACCTCCCAGCTTGCGCGTACAATTCAAATCTGTGCCTCCTAGAAATCGCCCACATCGGAAGCGGGTGTGGCTCAATCGATAGAGCCTTCGTTTACCGTGTGTGAGGCCCCGGCAGGCCAGCCTGCGTGGCGCGGTGGGCTGATGCAGCGGGACCTCACAGCAAGGGGGAGATAAGCAGACACGGAGAAAACACACAGCGAATGGACACAGCAAACACAAGCAGCAAGGGGAGGATAAATAAATAAATAAATAAATCTTAAAAAAAAAAAAAAAAAAAAAAAAAAAAAA
>JAQZBX010004248.1:36694-49256 GCA_029593785.1 Cabassous unicinctus | reverse complement strand
ATGAACTAAGGAGAGCAGAGCAGGGCTGCACACATAAGGACACTTCCCTCTCCTGTGTATGCCTTAGCATCCTACCCACAACCCCTCTTAAGATTGTGTCATCTTCCCATTTTTTAAATACATTTAATCACTTTTTCTCCATAGAATTCATCCCCGGACTCTTCAAACATGCACTATCTCCCAAACATGGAGAGAAATTTCCCCTGAGGTTAATGTTCATGATTTTTTTCGAATAGGATTGTTTACCATCATCCCCAAGGGGTCATGTTGGGTTACCTGCCAACATTCTCAAGGATAGCTGTTCCAAACAACATTGAACACCATTTCCTAAGTGCCGACACCTCAGCTGGCACAGGGCCAGGTTGGAGGAGGAAGGGTTGCAAAAATTCCTGTGTCTGAAGCATGTGAAGAGGCAGACACAGAACAATCATTTTGTCTTAGGATAAATGTAGAGCCTGAATAAAAATGATCCAAAGTGGGAGAAGGAGACCGGACAGAGGCAGAGGACAAATGGTGGGAATACAGAGACTTTAAAGAAGCAGGAAGTGGTTAACAACATCAAGTGAAGCAGAAAACCCAGGAAGATGAGGTCTGAAATGCAGGCCAAGTTTGGCTGTGAACGGAAGGAGAGAGATAAGTCCACAGCTGGAGTGAAAGGCACAGTCAAGGGAGAAGGATACTATTGTTGCATCTTAACATGGCTTGAGGATGAGAGTTTCAATTGCTTTAATGTGAAGACCCTTGTGGCTGACAGCTGCCATGGAAAATGTAGTGATGATGGATGGACGTCTGAACAGCTTCTGATGTAATTAAACTAAGTTGGAGGAGAAAACATAGCCTCTGGAACACAAGTGGGAATTTTAGAGTAAAGACTAGCCAATATTCTGTCTGTTTGGTGAATATCACCTTCTAGAGTTCTGAAGTAATTTTTTAATTCGGCATTTAAAAAACTATTATGTGTGTAAAGGCACTTTTCAACCATCTGAGTGTGCCTGAGTTCAAATTCTAGCCTTACCACTTGCTAGCTGTGTAAACCCTGGGCAGCTTACTTAGATTCTCTGTTTCCAGTTTCCTCAGCTGTTAAATGGATATACTAGGACTCCCCTCCCAGCTTTGCTAGAGGAGCAAATGAGTTCATTCACATAAAGTGTTTAGAATAGTGACTAGCAATAATTAACCCTATTATAATATTATTATAATTATTGATATCATTATTTAGTCTTGTTTTGGTCGCAGGCCATTTGTTTACCTCATTTTACAGATGAGGAAAATTGGCTGCCAGTGAGTAAATGATTTGCTTTGAGCCTTACGTAGAACCAGAATTAGAACAAAGCTCCCGCCTTCCCAAATGCACAGTCTAGTCTCTGATAAACATGAACATACCTTTACATGAAGTGTACCATGCTTGCAGGATAAGACAGTGTGAAATTATTTTATATGTAAGGACCAAAATGATGAAACAAAATCTTTAGGCTCAAGTTCACTTTCTTCTTCTGTTTATCATAGCTGCATTGGGTCACAAGGGCCACAGAATGTTAAAGTAAATATAATTAATTGCATTAGAGCAAAAAAAATAATCACAATACAATGAGATAAAAGGAAAATGTTGAAATGTAGTGAAACATCCCAATTGATGTCATTCATAGACAGGCCTAAGCGCTACTGGGCCTTGAGATAACTGATATGAATACAAACAGAACAGCAAAGTGATACTAAGGTTTTTATGCAAGAAACACACCAAAAGAGGCCATTTTCATGATTTTCTATTTTGGAGATAATTCTAAGCAATAAATAATACAAAAATCATTTTTATTAGACTTTGGAATGCACCAAATGGCTGAAATTTGGGAAGTAGATTTTTTTCTTGCTATGCATAACCTAACCTAAAATAAGGATAGCTTAGTTTGCCAAAGACCAAATAGAAAAAAAGGAAGAGGAAGAAGCCAAACTTACATGGAGGGGTGTGCTAAGCAAAATATAGCAACTGTTAACGCATTCATTCATAAATGTCAAGTCCTCATTTCCATAGTGCCTAATGGTATCACTGTAGATTTTTATTTATAACTTTGACCAAGTTCTTGATAAAGGGTTAAATTATATTTAGTTTTTAATTTTAAAGGTCAGGAAAATAAATATATTTTACAACAATTTCTATTTTAAAAAAACCTTGGCTATGTTTTTTTAAAGATTCCTATGATTGAAGTTTAAGTGTCAATTATGTGGAAAATTAACCTGTATAACTGATTCTGATTATGGCCGTGATGGAATAATGATACCCATAAACAAAAGAACAAGACAAAATATATGAATCACCTGTTTTCAGACACTGGATGAGAGAGAGTAAAAGACTGTGACCCTTGAGGGGAACACACAAGGTGAGCTACACATCCACCCCAGTTTTCTGCCTTAGGGTACTTTCCAAACTGTTTTCAGAGAAGTAAATCCCAAGCAGAGAGCAGTAGTTTTGCTGGGTAGAGATCAGAGTTCAAGGCTGCTGAAGAGGCCGGAATTTGTGCTACAAGATATTGGAATGAGTGGAGCTGTGCAGTGAAGGAGCTCCAGATGGCTACATAGGTGTCCCCATGCATCTCTGGCTAAATACTAAGCTCTGCATACTCAGGATAAGGCTTTGTGAGGTTTTGTGTGGCCTGGATGACGCAGCTACTGGGAAGATATAAGGTGAACAAATATTTCAGAGGTTTGTCAGTGCACAAAGATAGCATTCTAACCAACTAGAGTGAAAAGACTTCACCCAAAATCCTGAGCATTTAAGTAAGACCCCAGAAAGGCCATGCCTTAGGACTACTCTACCCCTAGAGTAAAGGCTACTCTAGACACACACTAACAGAGCCAAAAAACAACCTTAAAAGGGATAAAACCATCTGCCAGTAAATTACCTGCCTACCAGGACAAAACTCAATACTTTTAAAAGAAGGAGAACGAAAGTCTAAATTCTGAACAGCTAGTATCCATAATGTCCAGCAAATAAAAATTATTACATATGTGAAAAAGCATGAAAATGTAACACATAAACAGGAAGAAAAATGGTCAATAGAAATAGACTCAGAGAAGGCACAAATGTTGGAATTAGTGGACTAAAAATAGCTATTTTAAATACGTTCATGAATGTAAAAGAAAAAGGGTAGATATAATAAGTGAACAAATAGGGAATCTCATCAGAGAAACAAAAAAAGAAAAAAAGAACCAAATGGAAATCCTAAAACTAAAAAATGCCTTATCAGAAATAAATAACTAGACAGACTTATCAGATTAGACACTACAAAAGAAAAGATCAGTGAACATGAAAATAGGTCAAGAGAAACTCTCCAAACTGAAGCAGAGAAGAGAAAAATAGACAGGAAAATGGACAGAACCTCAGAGATTTGTGGGACAGTTTCAAGTGATCTAACGCACATTTAATTTGAATCTTAGAGAGAAAGGAGAGATTAAGGAAGGAGAAAATGTTTGAAGACATAATGGCAGAAATTTTCCAAATTTGATGAAAGCTATCAATTCAGAGTCCACGAAGCTCACCCAACACCAGTCAGGATAAAACATGAAGTAAACCACCCTTAGAAACACAGCAGTTAAATTTCTTAAAATAAAAGATAAAGTGAAAAATCTTAAAAGCAGTTATAGAAAAAGGATGCATAACATATAGGGGGATAATGATAAGAATTACTGCTGGCATCTCATAAGAAACAATGTAAGTTAGAAGGCTATGGAACAATATTTTTAAAGTGCTAGAAGGGGGTAGAAGAACTGTCAATCTAGAATTCTATATATGTAGTGAAAATATCTTTTGAAAATGAAGGTAAAATAAAGACAAAAGCTGAGAGAATTCATTGCCAGCAACCTTGCATTAGAAGAAATATTAACGGAAGTTCTTAAGGATAAGGAGAAGTGATACTAAATGAAAATAAGAATCTATGTGAAGGAATGAAGAACTCTAGAAATGGTAAATATATAGGTAAGCATAAAGGCTTTTTTCTCATTTTAAAATTAGTTGAAGAGATAATTGACATTGCAAAGAAAAAAATCTATCATGGGATATATAACATATGTAGAAGTAAATTGACAACAGTAGCAGAAAGGATGGGAGGGGGCAAATAAAAGAATTCTGTTGTAAGGGTCTTACAATGTATATGATGTGGTATAATATTAATTCTATATAGATTATTGTAAGTTAAGGATGCATATTATAATATGCATAATAAAGTACATATAATAAAAAAGCATAACAAAGATATAGCTAAAAAAAAAACTAATATAGGAGATGAAATACCCCAAAGTACTTGATAATTTCAAAAATATAAGGCAAGGAGAAAGAAGATAAAGCATCCAAATGGATAACAAATAGCCATATGCAAGACATTACCCAACCACAATGATTGCATTATTGTATACTAAATATTTTCATTAAAATGTATAGGTTGTCAGACTGGATAAAAAAGTAAGACCCAATTATATGCTGCTTACAAGGGACATACTTTAAACACAAAGAAAAAGATAAGTTAAAAGTAAATAACACAAGAAGATATACCAGACAAACACTAATATAAGAAAGCTGGAGTAATTATATAGTTATATTACTATCAAAGTAGACTTCAATTTTTTAAAATATTAGAAAACAAATCCATCAATATATAAAAAGGATGATATATCATGAATAATTGTGGGATTCATTCCAATAATGCAAGGTTGGATGATCAAATTAACAAATTTAATCTCAATAGATGCAGAAAAGGTTTTTGAAAAAATTCCACATTCATGATTAAAACAAATAAAAACCTCTTAGCAAACTCGGAATAGAAGAAAATCTATTCAATTTGACAAAGAATATCTACAAAAACACTGCTAATGTCATACTTAATGAAGAAAGGCATCACGATTTTTCTCTAAGAACACAAGTAAGGCAAGGATGTCCACTCTCACCACTTCTGTTCAACATTTTATTTAGGGCCCTAGTGAGGGTAATAAGGCAAGGAGAAGAAATAAAAGGTAAAAGCGTTGGAAAGAAAGAAGTAAAACTAACTTTCTTCACAGATGGCATAATTTCATTCTAAAGCATCTATTAAAAAATTAACTACTAGCACTAATTAGTAAATTTACCAAGGTCACTGGGTACAAAGTCAATATGCAAAAATAATTATCCTCTAAAAGAAAATACAGACTTTGTGACTTTAAAGCAGGCAAAGATTTCTGAGAGACGACACAGAAAGCATTAAACATAAAATAAAAAATAATCATAAGTTGAACTTTATCAAAATTTAAAACTTCCATTCATCAAGCTACATTAAGAAAATGAATAGTCACTGATTGTGAGAGATCTGACAAAGGCCTTGGTTCCAGAATATATTTTAAAAATTCCTATAACTCAGTAACAAAAAACATGCAACCCAATAAAAAATGGGGGAAACACTTTGATACTTCATAAAAGTAGATATAGAAATGGCTAACAAACATATGAAACAGTGTCCATCCTTAGCCATCAGGGAAATGCAAATTAAAACCACAATGAGATACCGTTATGCACTCCTACCATGGCTAGTATTAAAATGCTTACTGGGAGCAGATGTAGTGGTTAAGTGCCTGCTTCCCATGTATGAGGTCCCAGGTTCGATCCCTGGTACCTCCTAAAAACAAATAAGCAAACAAAAACCAACTCTCACTGGGGAACAGATGTAGCTCAGTGGTTGAGTACCTGCTTCCCATGTACGACGTCCCGCTTTCAATCCCCAGGACCTCTTAAAAACAAAACAACAGCAACAAAAAAACACTGGCTGCACCAATAATTGAAAAAGATAAAGAACTCGCCTTCGTTACTAATGGATATGTAAAATTATACAACCACTTCTGAAAGTTGTTTGGCAGTTTCTTATAAAGTCAAGTATATATTTAACCTATGACCCAGTAATTGCACTCCTAGGTATTTATCTAAGAGAAATGAAAACAAATGTCTACAAGTAGACTTGTACAAGAATGTTAACAGTAGCTTTATTCAAGACATTCCCAAATTGAGAACAATCCAAATGTCTATCAACAGAAGAATGGATAAACTAATTGTATTATATTCACACAATGGAATACTACTCAACAATAAAAGGAATGAACTGTTGATATATGCAACAACATGGATCAATCTCAAAAGAATTGTGTTGAGCAAAAGGAACCAGATGTGAAAGAGTACATACTTAATAGTTAATGATCCCATTTATAATAATTTCTAAACCAGAAAAAATGAATCTGTGGTGATAGAAATAAGAACAGTCATGTTGGCAGAGGGGAAGAAGAGGGACAGGAATCAATTAACAAGGAAAAACCAGGAGAGAACTTTCTGGGGTGATGAGTTATCACGGACATATGCTTTTTCAAACCTCATTGAATTTATATTTAATATTTGTACATTTTACTGTATGTAAATGATGCTCAATAACAAAAGAAAAACATTAGCCTATATAGGGAAGCTCATTCCCCAAAGAGCCCCTAGTTTTAACAGTATATGAAGCCATAATATTTTCTTTTATGACTAATGACTGTCTTGCAACTGTTTGCAAATATTTCTTATGTTATGTAAATAATTGTTCTACAAAATAGGGATCATATTGAACAAATACTTCTTCATATCCTGTTTTTCTCATTTAAAAATACATTATGGAAATTTCACCAAATTAACTGGCTTGGCTTTAGCTCATTCTATCCATATTAGCATAAAGTATTACAGCCTTTTTAGCTCTTTTTCCAATTTAATGAATGTAAAGTATGTCATTGTTACTTCAATATTTATTTCCCTAACCGCTAAGGAGTTGAGCACCATTCCATATATTTGTCCATTTGGATTTTCTCTTCTGTACATTGTCTATTCATCTCTTTTGTCTATTTTTCTATGGGCGCCTTGTCTTTTTATTATTAATTTGTAAGATTATATTATAGATCATAATCTTTGATATTTTCCATATGTGTTAAAATTTATTTGCAAACTAGCATTTGTCTATTGGCATTGTTTTTGGTATCTTTTGGTACACAAAAACATCCTCTAGGAGCTAGTCTTGGTTGAACAGCTCTTCCTATACCTGGTTGTCCAAATAGTCTTGTAAATTTTCTAAATTGTTTTATTCCCTTTTTCTTTACACTTAATTTTTTAATCTATTGAGAATTTACTTCTGTATATGGGGTAGGCTAAGTTTCCAAATTTATTTTCCTCCAGATGAATTAACCAGTTGTACCAGCGATTTATTAAATAAATGATCCTTCTCTCATTGGCTTGAAATTTCACCTGTGACAAATACTAAGTTCCTATATATTCTGAGACCCATTTCTGGGATCTTCATTATTTTCCGTTGTTCACTTTCTTTATTCCTATGTCAGTACCATGAGGCTATGATACAGAGTCTTATAGTATATTTTACTACCTGATAAAGCAAATGCTTTTCACTTATTCGTTTTTCATTAATATCTTATCTATTCTTAGAAATTTCTTTCTTCATATGAACTGTAAGATTATTGTTTGCAATTTTGAAAAAACCTCATTATAACTCTAATTGGAATTATATTCCTTTTATAGATTAATTTGGGAAAATTAAAAATTGAGGGATAGTAAGGATTCCATCCAAGAACATGATATATTTTCCACTTGTTCCATTTTTTAATATCCTACAATAGGATTTTATAACTCCTTAAAGAAGCTGTATCTTTCCACATTATTTCTAGATACCTTATAGTTTTGTCACTATTAAAATGGAATTTATAAACCCATTTTCTCTTTAACTGGTTATTGCTTTTATGGAGAAAGGATTTATCCAAAAACAAAAGTTATTTTTTAAAGTAAGACTTAAACCTGGTCTTTTGGAAATGTGGAAGGAAATCACCGAATTCTATAATGGCAAACCTGAGCCAACGAGATCCTCAGTCAGGATTAATCAGGACCAGTCCTGTATTTTCTTCCAAATCTCTGTCTCCTGGTGACTCCCTTGTCTGGCTTTTCTCTGATTTGTGCACCTATATTGCCAATAAATTCCTCTTGTTTAAGCCAACTCATTGTGTGGTATCTGTCATAGTAGCCTGGAAACAAAGATACCTACTGAGGTTATCATTTAAACACTATTCACACTATTTTAAATATTTAATATTATTTTTAATATTTAACACTATTTTGTAAATTATAGTACATATACATAACATAAAATTTGCCATTGCAACCATGTTGAAGTATACAATTCAGTGGCATTTATTACATTTAAGATGTTGTGCTACCATCACCACCATCCATGACCAAAACTTTTCCATCACCCTAAACAAACACAGTACCCATTAAGAAATAACTCCTGTTACTCCCTTCCTCAGCCCCTGGTAACCTCTAATCTTTCTCTCTCTGCATTTGTTTATTCTAGAAATTTCATATAAGTGGAATCATACATTATTTGTCCTTTTGTGCTGGCTTATTTCACTTAGCAAAATGTTTTCAAGGTTCACCCATGTTGTCTCATGTATCAGAACTTCATTCCTTTTCATGGTTGAATAATATTCCGTTGTGTATATATACCACATTTTATTTATCCATTCATCTGTTGATGCACGCTTGGGTTATTTCCTTCTTTGGGCTGTTGTGAATACTACTACTATGAACACTGGTGTACAAGTATCTGTTAGAGTGAGGCAATGATTTTGAGAGTAAAACTTTGTTAGGAGTAAAAGGAGTTTCTAAATTCCCCTCAAAGACTCAATTTATATACTCATACCAAAAGTTGGAGAGCTGTGCGTTGTTTACAGTAATTCACAGGGTAAGAACACTTAAGATTTGACAAGGAAATTGGGAACGTTCCTAGGACGGGAAGAAAGAGACATTCTAAAATTGGAATTTGTAGAATGAAAAGGTCAGTAGCAAAAGTTCCTGTTCTTCCCCTACCCCCACTCCCTCCAACTCCCAGGAATAGACCAGGAAGTAGGGCCGGGGCTTGAGGCTGCTGCTAGGAGAAACCCATCCAGGTTGCACAATTTAAGGAGGCGCTTCCTCTCAGCACTGTGTGTGCAACCCGGTGTGCCTTAAATTTTGGCACCCTAGGTCCTTTGCTAGCCTCACCATGTTCCAGCCCTGCCACAAAGATGGGGATGTAGTGATAGCCATATGGAAGAATTGGAATCCAAAGCCATAGGGTTAGTTCCCTACTTTCTCAGGCAACGACTGTAAGAACCTGCTGGAAGAGCCTGCTGGAAGAGCCTGAAGTCTCTCAGAGGAGCACCACATTCTGGACAGCACCACGTCCATCATGATGTGGGAGAGACAGGGAGGTACTTCCGTAGATGGTCTGAAATACTGTGATTGCCTATGGCTTGCTCCAGAAGGTTCCACATAAACCCCCAGGGGGATGAGGAGAAGCAGAGAGGATGGGAAGACCAGCAGAGGCTTGGGGATGGAAGAGGAGGCTGTCAAGGCAAGGGCTGAAGACAGAGAGCAATGGTCTGCAGTCAGTTGGAGGTGGGAGCAACAGATCCTGTGCAGACACATCCAGTATTCAGACACCAGCCTGACAAGAGGCTATGCAGGAACAATGTGCACAGGGCTGAGACCCAGTCTTCATCAAGACTCCAATGTGTCTTGGGGAGAAGGGCAGTAACCCTAAAGAAATGGTTTGAACTGGAAGACAACAAATTCCCTTTAATTGGCAAATTTTGAATTTTGTTTTTGTTTCCCTGATAGTCAATGGGGTGTGGATTTAGGAACAAGAATAACTTGACTATTTAAACAAACAAACATAAAACTACATTTATCTTTATAATTAATAGTATGTTAAATTTTAACAGTTATTGAGGTATAATTGAGATATAATAGGCAAATTTAAATTTGATAAGTTTTAACATGTGTATATACCTTTGAAACCATCTCCACAACCAAAACAATGAATATATTCCCCACTCTCAAAAGTCTCCTCCTTTCTGCACCCTCCTACCTCATCCCCAAGCAACCACTGATCTGATTTTTTGTCACATGTCCATTTCCATGCCCTCAACTTTTTTATAAATAAAATCATATATACATGCTCTTTGTAAAATTTAGCTTCTTACACTAAGCATAATTTGAGTTTCATCCATGTTATTGTTTATATCAAGAGTTCATTCACTTTTATTGTTGAGTAGTACTCTGTTGTATGGATATACCTCAATTGTTTATCCATTCACTAGTTGGTTGGTGGGCATTTTGGTTATCACAAATAACACTGGGTATGAGAGTTCCAGTTGTTCATGTCTTCACCAATACTTGGTATGATCAGTCTTTAATTATAGCTTTTTTCATAGGTATGTAGTGATATTCATCATGGTTTTAATATACGTTTCCCTAATGACTAATGATATTGAGCCTCTTTTCATGTGCTTGCCATCTGTATGTCTTCTTTGGTGAAATGAGTGCTCAAGACTTTTGCTCATTTTTTATTGGGATGCTTGTTTTCTTATCATGAAGCTTTTAGAGTCCTTTATATATTGTGGACACATGTCCTTTATAAGATATGTGCTTTGTGAATATTTTCTCCCAATCCATGGTAGTGGGCCATTTTCCAAGAGCCTCTGCTCTCAAGGAATACTACATGAAGTGTTCATGTTAAAAAAATGAACTCCAAAAAAGCAAAAGGAAAAAAGTACAGATTCAGCACGGATGGATGGATAAGTGTCCAAAGTCATGATTTTCAACCATCAGATTTAATTTCTCTGAAGATCATTGTGAAAATAGTATGCTTTATCACTTTTTCGTGTAGGGTTTAAAAAAACTTGAGCTAGTGTATTACTGCTTTGAAATATTATCTCAAGACTTTAGTCTCCCATTTGGTGTGCTTAAAAATGAAAATAAATTGTAAATATTTGCTCAAGGAAAATAAAACTGATTTGCAAAAATAATTTAAAAATACCTTCCAAAGACAAGTATATATTAATTCTGAATTATTTAGCCTTTGACTTCTTCTGTATAAGCGGATAATTGAAGGTTCATTTTTCACTTTTCAGTAATGCATCCATCACTGAACATTTTGTTTTATTTTGGTTAAAAATTTGGGAGAGGAAATCTCATCTTGGTTTACACATCTATGAACACTTACTATGACAAGAACTGAACTAGGTGCTTTTATACATTTTAATTTATTCATTTTCTTATTTAATCCTTCCTGCAGCCATGTAGTTTTGGCAAAAGGAACTTTGTTTAATGAGCTAAAACTTGTCCAGTTCCTACTGCTAATTTTTGTCTAGTCAAGTAACTGAGTACCTCAATAATAACCTAAGGTAAAGGCCATCATGAGCATATATTAGTCATTTGTGACTCCCAGAGGGAGGGTCTGGGAAGAGCTTTGAAGAATGAATAGAAGTTTGATAGATAAATATTGGGCTGTGAGAATGGGAGAGGTGGAAGAGAAAATTTTCAGATGACCAGAGAATGGTTGGTGTGGTTATGGAACAGCAAGTTGCTGTAATTTTGGTGGGGAGATAGGGAGGTAGGAGATATCAGTGGGTGAAAGGCTTGGAGACCAAGCTAATCTGTAACTGTGGCAGGCAACAGGGATCCAGTAAACAATTTTGACCAGGAGATTTGCTGGATCAGGAGTGTTTCATGAAATACTTCCAGTATCCTCAGCTAATGTATAGGAGGAAGATTGGAGGCAAGGAGATTGGTGGAGGCTGCCTTGGTAATCCTGGCAGGACTTGGGAGGACCTGCACTGGGACTCTGCCAGGGGGAAGAGAGAATTTCACTTCCCATCAGTGTCCTTTCATAGGCTCTCTTCTGTACTTATTCCTTGGAAACAAGATAGAATTTCCTGCCTGCTTGATTAGAAAGGGTGTTTTGTTTGCTCTTTGTCTTATGTGAGGGAGCTCTTTTTTGTGCAGCAGAAAGATATATCCAAGTGATGCTCTAGGAAAAGTAATCTCATGATGTAAATAACGGATTTGAGGAAGGCCAGTTAGGTGGCTATTGCCCAGGACAGGCAATGGGTAATGAGGGATGGTAGTGCTCAGTGGGAAAGCTCGAAAGGATGGAATCAATTGAATGTGATTGGATGTGGAGACTTAATGCTGACTCCCAAATTTCAAACCTGAGTGACAATGAAAATGGTAGTCTTCCTGTGAGAAATAAGAGAAGGCAATGATTTGGGAAGGAAGATAGAATGCTTATTTTAAATAGGTTGAATTGGAAGCTACCATAGGATTTTCATACAGAATATCCAGAAAGTGTTGAAAGGTCAGAGTTGGTGTTCATAAAAGGTCTGGAGATAACAGCGAGTTCCCTGAAGTGACTTTCTCAAGGTGCCTGTTCCAGGAAATTCGCAACGCGGTCTCAGCCCAAAGATGAGGACCCCCGTAACCAGAGCTTCGAAAGCCCTCCAGGAACGCGGGCGCGTTTGGTGGTGGGCTGACCAGTGTGTGGCCGCCGCCGACCAAGCCCCGCATTCAGGCAATGCCCGGGTACTGGGTGCCATTCACGGTCCCGCGCGCTCCGGGCGCTGAAGGAACGTCGTTTCCCTCTTCTCATCCATTGCACCACCTCTGGGCTTTTTTCCTTTTCCTTTTTTTTTTTTTGGTAAG
>JAQZBX010004248.1:0-36594 GCA_029593785.1 Cabassous unicinctus | reverse complement strand
CTGCCTGGCTGCAGCCCAGGTAGGGCGCTGGGCCGCGGCCGGAGGGGAGGGGAAGGGGGCGGGAGAGGATGGGCAGCCGCGGGCGGGGGCTTCCCCTTGGCGGCGCGGCGGGCACCGTCCCAGCCTAGGCTAGCGCAGCGCTGAGCCTGCGGTGCACTTGAGAGCTCAGGTATTAGCTGACTTAATTCTCTCGACAACCCTAAAGGAAGGTGCGGTTATTTCCCCCATTTTACAGATGAGAAAACGGGAGGGATAGCGTCCGCTGCCGGTCCCTTCCCTTGACTTTCTGTGACGCTGTGTTGCAGGGTGTTTTTTAGGTCTGTCTGCTGCAGAAACACCTATCTCACGTGTAGCTTCCAGGACTCAGTTACAGAGGAATCGATTCAATGGTGTAGACGTAGGGCCTGGTGTTCAACCAACACTCCAGGTTCTGATTTTGATGCAGGTTCAAGGAATTCCTCCTCCCCACCTCTTAGAAGTTCATTCCATATGTAGGATGCCTGGGAAAAATCAAGCTACACGGTGTCTGCCTCCCAGCTTATTCTCCCTGTTTCTCAGAGATTTCACATCTGCACCCAGGAGAAAACCTTGACTGGGATGCCTGCACTGGCAGGACCACTCCCACCACCCTTATGAAGGGTCTGCACCCCCAGGGAGCACTTCAATTTTTTTTCTAACTTCCTCAGTGTATCTGTCAGTTCTCTTAGTCATCTCCCCAGCAACCCACAGCATTTTACAACCCAGCTTGACTTCCCCTTTCTGACCTTCTGAGTGACTAAACTGCTTTTTATGGGTGATTAACAAAGGAAACTTTCTATCTGCTCTTGCAGAATGGAATAGGAGGCAGGGGCAAGAGACCCCAATCACTTACTGCATTCAGAAGTAGTTATGTCCAGTCATTGAATTATCCACCCTTTTGGCTGCTACCATCACTACTCCCCTCTTGTAACTATAAACCAGTTATTTCACCAGTTCTACACTTAGCAGGCTGAGCTACTGGGACAAATACTGACCACACCAACTTCTCTCCATCCATGTATTCCCCGCCCCCTAAATTATTCCCAGCCATATTTGCAATGACTGTTTCATAACCCTTAGAACAGAACAGCAGAGTTGGAACTTTACTGAAGATGAAAGTGAATATTGAAATAGAACTGTGTTTGGCTTTAAGCAAACTGAGGATACTCCCTTTAGTAGATAGCATGAGCTATGGATCCCTTCAGAGTCTGATGGGTGTTTGGGGGGTAATCCAGTAAAACACTCTGATATGAAATATTTTTCTCTTGCTTGCTCAGGTTGGCCAGAAAGTTAGTTAAACGACTTGTGTATGATGCTGAAAGGGTGATTGCAAAGGAAGTGTTTAATGGTATTTTCCTGTGTATTTATAGGTATAGGAAGAATGTCTATCTTTTCATCTATTATTTAATCCAGTTCTGTGGCCATTCATGGATATTAACAAATATGACAGTCAGATTCTTTTCATTTGGAAAAGGTAAAACTCCAAAACAGCTTTTGATTTTTAACTTTTAATCCTTATTTTCACTTAGTCCTGCATATATTAGCTTTTTAACTTCTATGAACTTCACTTAATAATATCCTTTACTTCTCTAAAATTTATATTTTTCAGTAACCACACTTCTTGATTATTACAAAAAACAAAACTGTTTTGGAGCAGGGGAGAAATGCAGGGATGAGGGAAAGGGCTTTGTCTTCCCCATGCATAGGCAATTTACCCTGGAAACTAGTGGGAATTGGCACTACTGGTTTAAGTCATAAATTTCCTCAAATTTCCTAAAAAGTAAAACTACTGTGCTTTAGATAGCATTTCAATTTTTAAAAAAATGAATCACCAAGTGACTATCAAAATAACGTTCTCTTCATGTTCCAGCCTACATGGGTAAATGTCATCACAGTTTACAACCGTTGGGTGACTCGACAATTTGAGTAACTTCTGGTTTCAGCTAAAAACAAACAGAATATTTCCAGGAAAAGTCATGCTGTGCTCATCAATTCAAACTTTCAAATCTTAAAGAAATTAATTCACTTTGAGGTGAATTTTATGTTGCTTTTTCTTACTGAAAATCTTTACAGATACATTTTTGCCTTTGTTAAGAACCTTCAAAGATAAAACCTAAGTCTTGAATTTCAACTGAGTGTTCAGCACTGAACAAGTCTTCAAGCCAAGGGAAACACAGCGATGGAAAAACATCCTTTTTATTTGTTGGGGAAAAAAAATTACTTCTAGGCCTTGGAAGTAAGCGGCAGCTAAGTGGGCATATTACAAGTCATTGGGAACATGAGTCACAAGCCATGAACTCTTCCTTTTGCTGCTTTGTTGCTTCATGAACCAACATTGTCAAAGATTCTGTGGTTTTTCTCATGGAAAAGTTGCCTTAGTTACACTGTATTTCTTCATTATCATCCTGCCATTTTAATTATGCCTTCCATATGAATGCAGATTTAAAACATCCAAGTGGGGTTTCATTACAAGTCCTGAATAAATGTATAAATTAAATAAGTAGCTCAATAGCAATCTAATAACCTGAATTAGTAATACCTAGGACCCAAGTGCTAGCTACCCTTAAGATGTGATTTAATATCACAGCATCATTAATGTCATTTCCATAAAGCATCTCTGAAATCATATTTTTCTTATCGTTGCCACTGGAAAAATTTGTGAGCATGGCACCTTCATGATCATTTTTCAGTAAGTTCACATCCAAAGTATTGACATTTGATGTGGTTTAAATTCTAACTGGCTGCTTTTTAATGAGAGAATTGCTTTATCATCTCATATAGGGAGAATAAATACTATAGATTTGATTTCTTTCTCAAGTTTTTATAACTTTTTGGAAGAGAAACAATTAAAATGTACTAAAATATGAAGTATATTCTTTGGTTGCATTGCATTCATAATAATTTGGAGAATTTCTCACATGTGCAAAGGAGAAGGAAGGAAATAATCTCAATTTTATTATAAAGTGCTGCATAGATTTAGGTTGTGATCTAGTTTTCTACTGGCCTTTACTTACTATATCTGTATTTTTAATCCACTGGACACAGATTCAATGGTTGACACTTTTTATGCTATTGGACTTGTGATGCGGTTTTGCCAATCCATTTCCCTCCTGGAGTTGCTGCACATATATGTTGGCATTGAATCAAACCATCTTCTCCCTAGGTTTCTGCAGGTAGGTTTTAATTACATTATTATTATGTAATCTGTTTCAAGTTTAACTTTGTTCTATTTACACACATCCTCCCTTGACTGTATGGCTGTTAAAAAGTCAACTCTTGCTTTAAATCACAAATAAGGAAAATTAATTCCATGAAAGGATTACCTCATTCTAAAACACTGCACAGCTAGAATAGCCCATTGTAAACAGTCAGCACAGTGTTGCTTGCTGATCTGTGCAGCACTGCATTGATTCTATCCTGGGAGGACATTTCACAGCCCTTTCTTCCCCTCCCTCACTATGCCACTGCCCTGGGAGGCCGTATGGGACAGTGGAAAGGCATAGGATTAGAGCCATTCAGGCTTGGGTTTGATGCTTGGCTCCCCTACCTACCAGCTGTGGGATCATACCATGCACAATCATTTGGCTCTTGTAGGACACTACTACCCACAGGACCTGGCAAACTGTAGGTGATCAAAAAATCGAAGTTCCTTTCATTCCTATGCAGAGACTAGAATACTCCTTAGCCATTTCTTGTTCATTCTGTCACTTATACTGAATGGAAATGGAAAGGGGAGATCATTCATATTTATCTAGTATAGCATCTAAGTTTCAACTTGGGGATGGCACAGAACTGGATTCAAATCCTAGTTCTACTTCTTACTAGTTGTATAAACTTAAACAAGTCATTTAATCATTCTGAACTTAATTTTCTTATTTATAAAGTGAAAATAGCACATTTCTCATGGATTAAATTTGAAAATGGATGGGATAAATTCCTGGTATTTAGTACTAATACAACACTTAGTAGCTATTGCTATTACTTTAATAGCAATAGTATTTAGTACTAATACAACACTTAGCAGCTATTGCTGTTATTTTAGTTATTTGTTGTTTCCCTCATGCCTCTAGGCCTAGATGACAATGTTCCATTTATTTTTCCTTTATTTCATTTTTTTTTCTTCTTTTGACAATGTCCCTTTAAAGCAGGTGAAGGTCGATAGGAAATTCAGTGATAGAGACTCAGTGAAGGAAATCATTGCTGGATTATGACAAGATACATAAAAGAATGATATTTTCCATAAGAAAGAAGAGAGGCTTAGGGGTTAAGTGACTATATGAGCATGTGTTTAAAATCTACTGAAATAGGTGTCTAAATAAGTATAATTTTAGCTGTACCCAAAAGAAATTTGGAAAATGGATAAGTAAATAAATTTAGCAAATTTGTATTGTAAAGTAATTAAAACATGTCAAAGTTTTATTGGCTTGTGAGCATCTAGTGAAGTGCTTAGAATATAAAAGCACATCATAAATTTTGTTGAATGAAGGAATAGCATAAATCCTTGTTTTAAAATTTGCTAAAAGTACCATGCGTGTATTAAAGATATAAATAGCAGTATTCTCCTGAGGAGACTATTAAGAATTCAGCACTACAAATTTATGGGAGATTTTAATTTTACTTATCAAATGAAAGTAGTGAAAGAGGACTCATTAGGAATGAAGACGTTATAAGTGTTAAAATATAAAATATAAAATAAGAGTCTGGGAAAATTCGGTGTTATGGACTACAAATAACAGTAGTCAGTTAGCTAGCAAGGCCTAGATGGAACCACCTTAAACTTATTTCCTTACAAAATAAAAGGGTACAGATCTACCTGAGAAGCAGCATATTACTTTGGAACATGATTTATTGGTGTTTATTACTGTTTAACAGGTCCACTGTACTTTGAAATAACCAAAATGCAAAGAGTAACAGCATCCCATAATGCTAATCTCAGAGAACAGAATTAACAACCTAAATTAAATGAAAGTTGTATTCTATCATATGGAATTATTTTGCTTGGAGTATAATCAAATTTATCTAAAATCTAGGTCATGTTTTTGCTGGTTTCTTTGGTAAACTTTTTTGGACTTTTTAACTTTTTTAGGCTAAATTGGCTAATAAAAGTTTCATGATAAAATAGCATTTTCAAAATCAAGAGTAGTGTGATTTTAGTTATTGTCTATGTAGGTAATGTACTCAGCAAGAACCAGGACAGGTAACTTTATAAGAAAGAAAATTGATCGAATATCTTGAATATGCTCAGAAAATGTGCATTTTTTTATGCTTTTCAAAATTATCTAGGCCTGCTTAACAATAGAACGTATTATACTACTTAGAAATCTGATTTTTTGGAGGTCTAGAAATTCCAGAATATTTGTGAATTTAATCACTGTTAATTAAAACTCTAATGTCTTATAGAAATATGACTCTTTTAATCAAAGAGTCATATTCTGGTTTGTTAATTATTTTTTAACAGCCAATATACGACATTTTTTATTCAAAGGTGAGGTTGCAAATTCTACTATTAATGGAGCTCAGATTATATTTAAGTCTTTAGTTTTGGGAGGGATAACATATTAGGAACATTAGGAAGTATGCTCACCATTCTCATCCTGGGCTATTATTTGTTTTTGTTGTGGTTGCCCTTTATCTCTTTCACTGGTGATTTTATCCATCCCCTATTTCTTTTATTCACTTATCATTCTTTTCATGGTTTTCAGATTGGAAATGTTGGAGAAGGTTTCAAAAACATGTGCCATGTTTTCCAAAGTTTCATTTTCTCTCTCCTTTCCTTATTAGAAATCTCCAGACAATTAGAATTCCCTCATTGTACGATGACTCTGTAATCATTCTTGGTTTTCCTGTTTCCCCATTTTTAAAGAAGAAACACTCTTTAATAGAGCAGTTAAGCTACATACATGATAATCATAGTTGATTGCATAGAGTATCTTTAAAAAATGCAGGTATCCAGCTGTGTTCAAGTAGGCAGAAAACCATGTCCACACAAAGTGATATTATTTTGACATTACCTTTGAGAGATTGGTGAGCCACAACTGAATTCTCTGCTTGGGAATTGGTCTTCCAAAATATCAAGATAATTCCACCAAGCAGTAGGAACTGGTTAGCTAGTTGAACAATTAGTATCACATGGGTAAATAGGGTGGTGGTGCGTGAATAGGATGTTATGTTTGCTTTCTGTTTATTATTCTGTGCATTTAAAACAGTTTAACACACACATCTTTATTTTTACAGCTAGGGAAAAGCCATTATGAATTTCTAAAATTTCACACAATTGCTACAGGAAAAAAGGAAAAAAACAACTTGACAATAAGATAATAATCACAATTGTATTAGGCACAGAAAATATAACATATAAATAATTGTTATATAGTCTTCCATTCTTGAAAATAATTATATACCATGTAAAATTGTTTAAGAAAGAAAGTAAACTTTTGATATTTTTAATTTTTTAAAAGGGAAAGTTAAAAAGTTTCAAAAGAAGTATATCTATTACAAGAAATAATTGTAATAAAAGTACCACACTAATGAAGGATGTTGTTAATGTGGGAAAGTGTGGGAGGGGTAGGGAGTGGGGCATATGGGTATCCCCTACATTTTTATGTAGCATTTATGTAACCTAAGTATCTTTTAAAAAAATAAAAATAATTTTTTAAAAAAGAAATGATAATATAAATGAAAATCAGGCATCTCTCCTTTCCAACCCCTTCCTTGAAAATAAGCTTGCATGTTTTATTAACTCAGCAAAAAATGTTGAATGGGGGAAATAAGTTCATTTCAGTAAATATAATAAAAATTACTTGGCTTGAGTAGAGCAGAAATACTACCAACCCTGAAATATTGATTTTGAAGAGCTTTGTTCAGGCTTCACTTGTGCAGAAGCCAAGTGATGTAGTTTTAGGATAATTCAACTCAAGGAGAAGGGAAAATATCCCCAAATACTAACCTTTGTATCATGGCATTAGATTGATATGTATTACTGGAAACCCTCAGAGCAATATAGTTTACCCCTTACCTTTTTTATTTTCTACTTTTATTTGCATTTATTTTATGCTGAATTTATTCCCGAGTCATAAATTTCTGTTTCTAAGTTCTTTGCATGCATTAGCTCATTTAATCTTCACAACTCTATCTTATATAATACTATGTTATAATAGATACTAAATATTATCCCCATTATAATTACTTAACACAAAAGGTCACATAGGTTGTGAGTAGTGGAGCAAAATTTTGGATTTATAGGTTTTAAGCCTCCAGAGCTCTCAACTATTATGCTACATTTGTTTACTGTCTATCTCACCAAGTAGAAGGTAAGTACCTGAGGGGAGGGACTTAGTCTTGTTCACTGCTATCCCCAGGACCTGGAAAGGTGCATGTGATAAATATCTACTGAATGAAGAATAAATAAAAAACAAAATATATAGATAGAATTACTTAAATGTTTTTTTCTTATGGAAGAAAATAATTGGCTGGTGGTTTTTGAACATGTAAGGGTGTGTTTTTGAAATTCTCAAAGTTTACAGGATTGAAATAGTTTGGGTTATTGTTTTGGTAAAATAATCGTCTTTGAGGCTAAAACTGATTTATTTTTGAGATTCTAGAAATTCTCCCTACAGTTGAAGTATCATTTTTACCCCTTCAAAAGCTTATAAGTAGTGTTAGCTACAATTTATAAAGCAACAATTTTGTTTTACTCATTGCTTAACCTGGAGTTTAGAATTCCCAAATGGAATATAAAAATACAAAGCATTTTTATTTTATAGTTACCATATTTTTCAGTAGACCATATCAACACCATGTTAAAATTGGTCTAAGCTGTAGGGTTTTACTGTATATTTTATTCTACTTGTTTGAGTTACACTAAACATTAAAGACTATTCATTAGTAATTAGTTATAGGATTTCTTTAAAATGACAGAGTGCTAACTTTGTACAAGTGTACAGCACCAAGTGAAGTAACTGTTCAAATTATATGTAAAGAAAAACAATACAGTTTAAGTCTTTTTCTCAAAATTGTTTTGGTATTGGTTTAGAATATCAAAGAGGTTCTTGCTTGAAGATTTAACTTTTGGGGGAGGTTATTTTAAAGAAAAAAAAACCTAGATATTAGGTGCTGTGATAGCCCATAGAATAACAAAGGTGAGAAAATGAGAAAGTCTTAGCTTAGTGGTTTAGAACAAGGGATTTAGAACCAGAATGCTGGATTTTAATTCCAGACCTACCTCTAGGCAAGTCATTTTAACTTTGTAAAATGCAAATAACAATAGCACCTACTTTTAAGGATCTTTAGGGAGATTAAATGAGATGATGCATATGTGGCACTTGGTACAAAGTAACCCATAAATAGTGGCATTTATCAATTTAAGACTATTTCCATCCAAATTCCCAGTTGTATTGCTATGGAATAGTCAAGAAAGAGTTACCAACCATAAGATAATTTGTCTGTTAATTAGACTGGCATTGCATATGGGTAGAGTCCGCACATACCTACATATATGTGTGTGCATTCTGAGGCTTTTTTTTTTGCATATGATTGCTGATATTTATGCAGTTGGGATCCCATCACTAACATGTCACTGACCCCCAAGTGATGATTATCAATAGGGTGAGTTTCATTGTGCAGTTCCAGCCTCTGTTTTTAAGGAAAATTTTCCCTTTGTTCTCGCCAGTTAAAGGGCAATCTGACATCATGGATAGCTTACAACTTGGAAACCCGGAGACTTGGTATAGACATATATACATACACATACACATACACATACACATATACATGTATAAGCTTGGGCAAGTCACTTAACTTCTCTGGTCCTCAAATTCCTTATTTGTAAAAAGATTGCTTGGGCTAGTATCATTAAGTTATATTTGGAGGGTACCCTAGAGATCATCTTATCAAGAGGAGTCTTTAAGTTTTTCAAAAGTCAGCCATGTAATTAGAAATCTGTGTACATGTGCATGCGTTCGTGTGTGTATCTCCTGAGATTTTTAGCAAAAACTAAAAGGATTTCCTAATTAGCAGCACTGATCAAATGTAAGATTACGCAGTGCCAAAATACTTGTTTGCTGCTAAGATCTGGTATCCAAAGGCTGCAAGGTATTATGAGCAAGCTTGGATCATTCAACTGAAGTTCAGTATAATTCATTATATAAATATGAACTTTAAAGGTGCTACCAAATTTAAATCAAGAAACTAGGGCATTACAAAGAAAGCCTGACAAAAGAATAACAGGTATGCAGATAGCTTCTATAGATTGACTAAGGTTTGAATCAGATCTGATTCCCCTTAGCCAAGCAGGCAACCATTTGACTTCCCACCTTAGTCAAAAACATGCTGGTAACAGCTTATGTGTGTGAATTCCTGATCATGTGGCCCAATCTTGGCAAATTTTGGATTTCTCTACACTAGATGATTTCCCAGGACTAACAGCCTATGATTCTGAGTCATTGATTATCATAGTCTTTTCTCTACTTGATCTCCTTTAAAAATAAAGATAGCTTTATAAAAATATAAAGCAATTCCCCCTTTCCTTTATCACTAATATGCTCCCTCAATCACAAGTATCTTTTTCTTTGACCATTGAGAACAAAGTAAAATGTTCTATTTTTTTAAAATGCAGAATGAATAGGGGCTATAAATACAACATAAGAGGGCACTTTATATTTAGTTTGGGAAAGAATGTTACTTTTGAGGCTAGTAGTTGGAGCTAAACCCTGGGTGTGTGAATTCTCAATGATTTGTAAATGCTTACCGACTTGGAAAAAATATGAATGTGTTGAATTCTTTTCATTTTCCACTAGCTTATGAGCATTAGGATTATATTACTTCCTTGCATTTTTTTTAAACCTATGAAGACTTCCCTATTCTATTGGATGAAGTTGAAAGTTCTTGGCAGCCCAGCCCCAAATACTCTTTCAATTTCATCTCCAATTATTTCCTTCTCTGTACCCTCCACTCTAGCACCCCAGTGAACTCATTTCTCATTATTCCCCAAGGCACCTGGCCTTTCAAACTTCTGCCTCTTTGCTCAGGCTGCTCTCTTTGCCTAGGATTTCCTTTCTCCTATCCAGCCTGCCTAAAAAACTCCTATCCATTGCTCAAGATCCTACTCAAATGTTGCCTGACTTCATAAATCTCTCTGTATCCTTTTCACAGGCAGATCTTTTCTCAGCAGTGCTTCCACATAGCACTTTATTTATTATTTATTTTTTTTAAAGATTTATTTACTTTATCCATTTTAACCCCCACCCCCCCATTTGCTGTTTTGTGTCCATTCGCTGGGCAGTTCTGTGTGTCTGCTTCTTGCCATTCTCCTCCAGTCTTCACCAGGATTTGATCCTGGAGACCTCCGATGAAGGTGTTCTGCCACCTGCGCCACTTCGGTTCCTGGTTTTCGGGGCATCTTGTCTTGACTCTCCCCTGTGTCACTCTCCTGTTACATCATCATATTGCTGCATGGCTCCTGGCGCCTGGCAGCTCACCGGCACACAGAGCCTGGCAGCCCATGCGCCTTCTATATATATATATATTTTTATTTTACTGGGAGGTCCCGGGGATCGAACCCAGGTCCCTCCATATGGCAGACGGATGCCCAACCATTTGAGCCATATCCGCCCCCCCACATAGCACTTTAAATTACAAGATTTTCCACATTGTGTTAAGTTATTTTTTCACATTCTCCTTACCCCACTGCTACCCTCTCTGGGGCAAGGACCATATTTTCATAGTCTATATATATATAAAGAGGTAGATATCAGCATCTAATACATAGTGGACACTCAAAAGCTTGCCAAAGTGAATAAAAACATGTATACATGTATGGCGAGAAGAAAGGAAATATCTTGATTCAGATGAAACGTGTTATGTTTTCATCCATTATATATTATTTGGGAAATACAGAAAAATAAAAAGGAGGAAATGAAATTTACCTGTAACCTTACTCCCTTAGATATAACCATTGTTAACAGATTAATATATGTATTTCCAGTTAAAGCATACTTTTAAAAGGGGCTCTGGTTTTTAAAATTACCTACATGGCCTAACAGCTTATCCAAAATTTTAACTTTGTTGTTTCTTTATTAGCTCACAGAAAGAATAATCATCCTCTTTGTGGTCATCACTAGTCAAGAAGAAGTCCAAGAGAAATGTGTGGTGTGTGTTTTATTCATCTTTTGGAATCTATTGGATACAGTTAGGTAAGAAGTCAAAATAATCCTTAAAACAAACCCAAATTGCTTTCTACAATGAAACCAGTAATAGCTGCTTACATTTGGTTACTCTGAATGAGACAGAAAAACATAACCCCTTTTCAAATTATTATATCTTGATATGGAAATTTATTTTTAGTACTTTCCATAATGGGCATATCAAAGATAATGAAAACCTACCGTGGTATTACAAGAGCAAATCAGTGCATTCAGGCTTCCAGCAGAAGGCTTGGCATAACACCAATTTGGAATAAACCTCACAGCTGTTTGCTAATGAAAGGCATCCTTCATGATTGCTCTAGTATATATTACTTTAATAAGCAAAACAGGACTTTTATTATTTTATGCTCAGAATTTACAAAGTTGGTTTCTGTGAATTCAAGAATATTTTAAATATAGGGCCTCATGTTTCCAGAAAAAATGTACTTCCACATATAATTTTGTCAATTCTAGTGGGTTCAAACACTGACTGAAGTCTTTTCGTGGACCCTCTGGTAATCCTTGGACCTCAGATTAGGAACCCTTGCCTTGGTCTTCAGTTTCCTTCTAACTCTAACATTTTGCAGTGAGATGAGCCTAGTCTTATCTCTACTGGCAGCGGTATTAAACAGTTCCCTTTGTTCAGTGGCTTACTTTTCAGCTTTCTCTATTATCTGGCTTCTGGTTTCTTCTCTTTGTAAGGCCTCCAGTAATATGGATTAAGAGCCACCCTCATTCAGTTGGGATACCTTAACTAAAAATAACATCTTCAAGAGATCCTTTTTACAATGGGTCCTCACCAGAATAAGCACATGTTTATTTTGACAGGCCTTTAAATTGAGCAGATTCAGTTCTATGAAAAACTCACTACATGATACTTCTTTTTTTCCAATTTTATTGCAGATAGTTGACAACCTTGTCAGAAACCAATACCCCAGAACTGATGAACTGACCAGATTTTAGGAACTAGGGACTTAACCTATGTGTTTCAATTTGTTCATCTAAAAAAGGAGGCTCAATGATCTTATCTCTCAATTTCTTTCTTTCTTCAATACTTATTCTACCAGGTGATCTATAAGTTCCTTTTGATCACCAAGACTTGATTATTCTAGGGTCACTACCTAAGAGATGAGAAACTGGGGCAGAGAGATATTAAAATTTTGTTAGAGGACAGCAGCCAGTAGGTGTTATATCAGAAACTAGAACTTAGGTCCCCCAAGTTTTAGTTTGTAGCCTTTTCACCATAAGCCATTACTAGCAAATATGCAACCAATGAAATGCAAATAGATAAGACTTTATACACAAAGATAATTATGACTTAACAAGTCATCTACTAGAAAACAAATCATGAATTGGAAACTACATCATTATGCATTTTTAAAAAATCTTTGCTGGATATTCCTCTCAGAATCAAAACTACTGAAGTTATGTTTGAGCCACTCATGTCTTTTTTTTTTTTTTAATGAGAAATCAGGAAACATGGTAAAGAAACAATAAATAGGCTCCTTGTTGTAAAAATACTTGGAAGTGCTAACAGGACACCAGTGCATTTGAGAGAACTTTGAACACAGATGGAATTTGAGCTTCATGTTCCTCTAGCATCAGTACTGCAGGTCAGATTTCACATTATTATGAGTCCATAGGGAATCAAAGACTTAAACGCACCAAAGAGATTTCTATGTACTTGGGACTTACCATTTCCTGAAACATCAGCTACTAGGAATTGTCAAAGGCAAGGAAAAAGGCTTTCCTGACCAGCCAATTTAGCAGATGAGGAATTTCACCATATTCAGGTCACATCACTTTCTCATAAGACCCAAGGATTGTCTGAATTGTTTTGCCATAATGGGATTTTGTAAAAATGAATAATTTATTAGAAATCAGATTCCCATATTGAGTAATTTATATTAGCCCTAGTTTACAATAGTGAATTGGGCAAAGAAGTGGGAGACTAGAAGAATGGAGACCAGTTAGAATGCTGTGGAAGTCCAGGTGAGACATGATACTTGAACTCATGGAGGGGCGGTGGAAGGGAGGTGGGCAGTACAGCTATAAACCTGCTTCCAAATAGTATCAGTCAAGAAGGGATAAGTTGAAAACCTACACTTTTAAAAGACAAGTCGCTTTTAAATATGTGAGAAAATACCCACTTTTGTAATAATACAAAAAGCCAAGATAATGGTAAGGTACCATTTTTCATTTAGATGGTAGATATCAAAAACTTTGATAACATACTTTGGTGAGGGCTTGCACTGTTGGTAGGAGTGTAAGTTGGTACAAACAATTTTAAGGGGAAATTTTGAAATATTTATCAAAAGTGGAAAAGCATATACCCTTTGATCAGTCAGTATTACCCTGGTAATTTATCTTACAGGTAGAAGATATAATCATACATGTGCACAAAGAAATATGGTCCAGGATATTCCGGTGCATTGTTTGCAATAGCAAAATATTGGAAACAGTAAATGTTCAGCAGTGGGTATCAGCTTAAATGAAAATGGCATAATTCCATATAGAGGATTCCTTTTTAGCATCTACATAGTGTGAGACAACTCTATAAGTATTGTGGTGGAACAGTCTTCTAAAATATATTAACCCAAAAGGCAAAATGCAAGACAGCATTAGAATAGTATGCTATATTTCTGTAGAAAAGGACTATGTGTGTACATATATATAACCTATATACACAGATATGCGTATACATAAATATTTTTGAAAGAATACATAAGAAATTGATATTGGTCATTGCCTCTGAGGAATGGCATTAGAGTCCTGGAGTGAGAGGAGGAGTAACTTTTCCTCTATTCATGTTTTCAGGGTTCTTGTTGTTGCTGTTGTTGTTTTGCCACATGTATATATTGCCTATTCCAGGGGTTCTCAAAGTGTGGTCCCTGGGTCAGCAGCATCAGCATCACCTGGAATTTGTTGGAAATGCAAATTCTCAGGCTCTGCTTCTGATTCAGCCCAATGAATCAGAAACTCAGGTTGGGGCCTAGGAATTTGTGCTTTAACAAGCCCCCCTGAGTGATTCTGATATATGCTTAAGCTTGAGAACTACTGACCTACTCAAAGAAATAAAAAGATGTAGACAACTTCATCTGTTACCACATCATAAAGGTAGGATTAAAACTACCCATTGTATTTTGAAGTCAGTTCCCAAGGCCAGTTCTTTAATTGATCACATAAGATGGCATAACTACCTAAGAAGAGGGATGCCAAGTAAGAGTTTAGAAGTCACAATTTTAAAATTCATTCTCTACATTTAGTTACAAGTATTCCTGTCTTAAAAAAAGTGAAAAACAAACAAAAACCTAGCTTCTCACTGCATAAAATGGGCTTCTTAATGAAATTGAAGTCACTAATCAAGGAATCTTGTAACTGTAATTTTCTAGGGGTAAGGGTTATATTCTTGCTTTGTTCACCTCCATAATTCTCCATGATCCACACCCTGAGACATGCCAGACTCACACTGTCCTCTGACTTCATATGTTAGCGCTTCCTCTGCTTAGATTATAGGAAATAAAGAATGTAATTTGCACACTTTCCAGCTTTATCCTTGTATTTAATTATGTAGTATTTTCTCCTGTTATTTCTCAGACATTAGCAGCAAATGATGTTTACGAGCTCCTGTCTCCTTTCAGGTATACTTATAGCATGTTATCAGTCATAGGAATATCCTATGCAGTGTTGACATGGCTCAGTCAAACACTGTGGATGCCAATTTATCCTCTGTGTGTTCTTGCTGAAGGTAAGAAAAGTGACTTGCTTACTAACAAAAGCAATCTAGGTATAATGGTTCACTAATTTTTTTTTTTTTTTAAGTTTTTTAAAATTTATTTATCTCTGCCCACCCCTTTGTTGTTTCTACTTGCTGTGTCTGTTCATCTTGTTTCATTAGGAAGCACTGGGAACAGAACCCGGGACCTTCGATGTGGGAGGGAGGCACCTAATCGCTTAAGCCACCTCCGTTCCCTGCTTTTGTTGTATCTTTCAAATGCTTTTCCTCTTGTCTCTTGTTGCATCATCTTGTCATGTCAGCTCACTGTGCCTGCCTGTTGCATCAGCTTACCGTTCTGTTTGTCCTATTTAGGAGGTACCGGTAACCTCTGCTCCCTGCTTTGTTGTGTCTCTTATTATGTTTTCCTTCTTGTATTTCTTGTTGCATCATCTTGTGTCAGCTTGCTGTGCCTGCCCGTCATGCCAGCTCGCTGTCTTCTTTAGGAGGCACCGGGAACTGAACCATGGACCTCCCGTGTGGTAGGCAGGAGCTCAATCACTTAGCCACATCTGCTTCCTTGGTTCACTAAATTTTGATGATTAAATTACTATTTTTGCTAGTGTTTATCTCACTCAGTGTATCTTTCCTGGCATATTTTCATCCATTCAAAGAAACAAAGCTTCAAGAAGCAAAGTAAGAGTAGGGAGCAGCTCTGCACAGCAGACAAAATATTGAACAAGGAATGAGAATATCTGAGTCTTGGTCCTTAACTCCATTAACTCACTGAATGAGTTTTGGCTAAATCATTTAACCTCTTTTGAGTCCATTGTTCACCAAACACTGTTTAATATTTTAGCAATTCTGACTTTTATTTTTAATGCATAGAAATTCAGTGCCCTCTGGCTGGAATCCCCTTTCTTCTTACCATCTACCATGCATCCTGCCCTCTGCCAGTGACTAGTTAACTCTAACTTTAGATTAGTCAACATTCTCAGGGAAACATTCACTGACTTCCTGAATGCTAAGCCAATTCCCTCTAGTACAACATCATGAATCGCTCTTTTTAGGACCTAGCTCAGTTGTAATTTGGCATTTGTGTGATTCTTTGATTAATGTTCATTTCCCTGACTAGCTTGAATGTTCCGAGAGGGTACGATGGTCTTTGTCTGTTTCTTTGCTTCCTCTTTTTTTCCTCATGCACCCAGTATGCGTATCCTATAAACACTGAATGAATGATTGAATAGAATATGAAGTAGGCTAATTATTTAGTCGAAATGTAAATCTAAAACTTAAAATCAAGGAATTAAAATCATCAATTTGCAAAGAGCTTGAGGGTATTTGGGGAATATATGCTTCCTTCTGTAGTGGATTTGGCAGACTAGTAGGGAGGCTTATGAAATAGACATGATTAAAGTTTTAAAAACTGAGGCATAAAGAAATTAAGAAAGCATGTTAAGGTAACTAAGGGAAAACATAAGGAAACAGATTTAACATAAAATGAAGGCGACGTTGCCAATAACTGTAAAGTATTTAAAGGCCAGTATATATGATATAACACATGTTTTCTATTTACTGATGACCAGAAAAAAGAAAAGGAGCTCAAATTAAGTAAATCATATTATATGAAGGAATTTTTAAATTTGCTGTTTTCAAAAGGAAGTATTATTAAATTTTGGAATAGACTATGCCAAGAGATTCTGGAGGATAATCTTCTTGAAAACCATAGAAAAATTGATTTCCCATTTCTCTGAGAATGAAATTCCTCACTCAATGAAATGTTTATTTATTAAGCATATTCCTTTGTTATATCCTATGGAAAATACTATAAAAACAATATAAAGGAATAGGTAGAAAGAGGACTAATCTCTTTCCAAAAATAAGTGATGAATAAATATACAGGGGACTTTTCCTTTGTTATTCATAGTCAATCCTTTGCCTTTCTAGGAAGGCCATGTTCTTATATGGTTGTTATACAACACATATCCTTTTATTAAAAGTAGATTCATAAAATTATTCATGCAGTTAAAAAAGTAAGATATATGCAGAAAAGTCTGGAAGCATATATGACAAAATGTCAATTCTGCATGGTAGAATGTGGGTGACTAATTTTATTTTTATATATTTTTATATACTTCAAATGTCCCCAAGTATAAAAACATGCTGTTAAGAAAACAACTCGACTTTTGAGAATTCTCATTTCTTTTAATAATTATAATTTTCAATCTAATAAATTAAGACAAGAACTAAATTCATATAAATAACCAAATCAACTAATTATACTGATAAAATGCTGAAGACCTTGGTGCAGCCCATGGAAATCTTAGATGGCATGCTTTGGTGCTCCTTGTGGAGCCTGTGCTGGCTCTAACAGCTATGGGTACCAGGCTGGAGTGGTAGGGAGACAGGAAGTACTGGGTGGGAGTCAGGAGGCTCACTGTAGACTTCTCCTTCATTTGTTTCTTTCTCTCCCCCCGCCCCTTTTTTAACCTGCTTAATCTAACAACACTACTTAATCATAGTATATTATCATTTCATTCCATGACATGTTATCACAAATCTATACAGGAGATAAAATTTCATAGAACCTCCATCTCTTTTTATCTGACATCAGCCTCCTCCTGTAAAATAATTTAGGCCAGCATTTCTCAGTGTTCCTCAGAATTTTTATTAAGTTCTACTAGGCGTGGTGAAGAAGGAGATATTCCAAGGTCAGTTAAACTGAGGAAATATTTGGTGAAACTGGTTTTTCTTTTACTTACATTTAAAAATTTCCTTAGTTATACTTTTATTGAAAAAATATTAAATTAGATATACTTTAAGTGCATTTACATTTTATTTTTTAATCCTGTAAGCCATTATTTTCACCAAACATTGCTGATTAGAACACCCAGACATATACAATAATAAATTTAGTTGTCTGATATTTTGCCCACATTTTCATATAAAAAATCATAGATTTATACACATTGCCATTATGAAGTTATATTTGTCAATATAGGACACTAGAGAAGGGGAGGGATTCAAGAAGCATTTAGGAGTTGGGACTAAGAGGACTTGGTAAGGGATTGGGTGTGGGAGGTGAGGATGTAGGAGGGGACTAGGAAGGCGGCCCCCTCTCATTTCTGGAACATGGGGCTTGAGTCAAATGCAGGGCATAAATATTTAGTAGTTACAAATTAAACTGGTTTCTTTGTAGCACAACTTCTCAAAATCTCTACTATGCTAATACATGTTGTGAAACTCCTAGAGGAAAATATCACATGTGGCACTTTCTAAATTTATTTGTCTGTTACCTCTATTTGTAGCTAAGGGGACAGGTGTTTTTTGAGATGGCATTTTAAGAAACACTGTAAGCCACTGTCTGTAGGCATAATAATGTATGAGATGGACAAGAATTCAGCAAGTCACACTACTCTAATTTAATCATTGCCAATTTAATCATTCAGCATTAATAGTACAGATTCCTTTATTAAACTGCAGCTTTAACTAAAGGATTCAGCAATCACTAAAACATTGCCAATACCAAATTCAAAATATCCTTCACTTATGGAGACTCTTGCACATATCCCTGTACCAAGTTAAGGAGGGAAACCTTCATGATTCCTTTTTTTTTCTTTCTCTTTTTAACAGCATTTGCCATTTATCAGTCACTGCCTTATTTTGAATCATTTGGTACTTACTCCACCAAGCTGCCTTTTGACTTATCTATCTATTTCCCATATGTGCTGGAAATATATCTCATGATGCTGTTTATAAGTAAGTGGTTTTTTTGTTTTCATTTTTTGTATTCTTACTGTTTTTTTGATTTGTGTTGCCATCTACCTTAACAGATAAGTGTGTGAATATGAGATAAAATATATCACTATTTCACTGTCTGAGCTAAGAACAACAGTACCAGCAGAAAATATAACTGCATTATAATATATGAAATATAGAAATTATGGCCATGGGCACAGGTGTCTACAAACAAAACCTAGATATCAAACTAAGCATGCTTGGGTATTTTTATTTTTCCCATTTATATCTACTTTGTTTCCTGTTTATTGGGCTTTGCGTGCTAGTACTTCCTAGCAGCAAATGTGATCAGGTGCTAAAAGCTCAAGAAAAAAATTATAGAACAAAACTTACAGTTGAGAAAATTTGATCAATTAACTTAATTTTCCCAGGGGATTAGAAAATGATATCCATTATTCAATTTTATCTCCTCAGCTCCAACTTGCACATACTCCCAAGATGATGATTACCTCTAGAAGGTAATAGATAATAGATATATAAGAACACTTGTAAAGAGAAGACAAATGTTAAACTTCAGAGGGAGTAAAGAGAGCTATCCCAAAGAAAGGGAAAAATTAATTCTTTGGATTAAAAAAAAAATAGTGGGATAGAGGAGTTTGCTATACTTCTCTGTCTGCAGAAAATCTGTAGACACTTCTTTAAGTGTTTGATTGGAGATTCACCTTTGGATCTTCTCTGTGGAATCCTGGCAACAATCTGACTGCACTTTTATTTTTTATTGTGGTAAAATACATCTGACTGTATTTTAAAACTATGGTTCTTTCCACACATTAGGTATGTATTTTACCTACAGTCATCTTTACTCAGAAAGAAGAGATATCTTGGGAGACTTTCCCATTAAAAAGAAGAAAATTTGAAGCACAGCATTCTGACGTTGAATTAAAAAAGACAAGCTTGTGGATTCACCTGCAATAAAAACAACACAAAAAAGTATTCTGCTGGAAAAATACTTAGTATTTGAATAACTATTATATGAAGTGAATGTATACCTCTCAAAAACTCTAGACACACCACAGCACTCTTTGTTTCTCATACTTTGTATTTTCAAAACATATACTCTGTACCACCTGCTTCACCAAAGCTGTGGATTTTATACAAGGTACATTTACATTGTGTGAAGTCTGATTTTTTTTTTTTTTTAGGGAGGAAATAGGAGACCAAATTAAATTGGGAAACCAAGTTAATAACCTAAATTACATCTCTTTACATCTATTCCTATTCATTTCTGAGTGATCTATAGGGAGTGATGTGAAATAGACCTTACAGTTGTCCAGAATAACATACTTTAAAGACAGATGTCATTGTCTCCAGAGCTAATAATCCAACTCCCACCTTAAACATTAAACACACTTAGAAAATTAAACATTTTCCCAAACATTGAAAGAGTATTTATTTTGATCACATAAGTTATTTGGATTTTGATGCCTGAAAAGAGGACTCTCAAGAAGACAGATTAGACCTTTGGGAAATAGACATATAATACCCCATTTTCTTTCTTTCTTTTTTAAAATCATAGCAGGGAGATAAAAGTTATTAAAATATAGTAAATCTTTTAATGGAGGCAAGAAATTGAAAAACTAGTGATGGTTCATATTATTTATTACTGAGTTGTTATTGCTAATTACTAAACAAAGTAATTACTTCTAGTTTTAAAAAATGCTCCTTTCTTTTGAGATCTAAAAAACAGTATGTTAATAATTGACTAATAGAATAATTTCTGTACCGTTAATGTATCACTCACTTTTTTTGGAAAGATGTATTAGAGATCTTATTATCCAGTAACTATATAATAAGGTTATTAAATATACTGCCACCATAAGAACCAGGCAATAAAAATGTACTTTTTAAAAAATGGGTAATCTTATTTTCATTTAATAAAGCACTTTAAAAGGAAGAACTGAGTATTAATACTTGATAATTTTATAAATTTAAGGTTATACTTGGAACTTTGAAATGCAAAAAGTATTAAAAAATTATTCTTTAAAAAGCTACATTTTATTTTGCTTTTCAAGTTGCTTATTTTATTTCTAAATTAAAAATATATATATACTAAAAGCTTTTGTATGCAGAGGTGACTTAGTATAGCTTCCTCCCAATGAAAGTGGCTACATAGTTTGCTAAGTTATATATCTACCATCACTAAAATAAAGAGAAAGAATTAGAGAAACTATATCTTACTGGGTCATTATAAGAAAGTAAAATTTCATTATTAAATAATACTTTAATTTTTTAAACCAGATTATCCTCACAACCTTCCTTCTTTTAAAAAATAGATAAAAAAGGAAACACAAGTGAATTTAATTACTGTAACTTGGAAGTTGTGATGATATTTGACAATAATTTGAGATATCTGCAACAACTATAATGTAAATATCTGTGATTTCTATTGGTAACAAATTCATAGGTAATTAGTAATACTACTGTGGTTGGTTGTCTATATTCTAAATGGAAAGAACTGCTAAATTTTATCACAGGTTAGTGAAAATAAAGATGTAATTGTTTTCCCACTCAAGTTCACATTCCCCAGGTTAAGAAATTCAGGTATAGTGAAGTCAAAACAGTAAATATGTAGTTAATCAGATATAATCCAGATTCCAAAGTTGAGTTCTTTGGCTATCTGCTTTAAATGTATGGCCATCAAATCTCCATTTCATTTTGTACAGGGTAGACAAAGCTTAGTTTCTCAAATATAATTAGTATAGATGAAATAGGAGCCATTAGATATTTTGGAAGCATGCATAAGACATAACTTTTTAAATGATCTTTCTTTGGAGTTTCAAATGGTAAATTACATTGCCTGAAGTTGCAGATAACCCATTATAAAATGCACTCCATCAAAACTGCTTTGGAGATTTTATTTCATCATTCAGCAAAAGTCTACCTAAATTATACAAGTAATAATCATTAGAATCCCTGGACTTTTTCTTTATCAAAGTAGTTGAATTAAAAGCTTTAACTAAAACTTCTTCCAAACATATTCATTCAATATAAATGGGTTTTATTCTACTCCAATATGTTTTTCAAGAAACACTCTTATCCTGGCTTAGGTTTTTGCTCAAAAAGCAGGTTAACCTTAGGAGAGTAAGTTGATCCCTAGGCTATTGCATACAAATGCCCACATTCATTTAGAACACTTACTTTGTGCTGACAATACGCTAGGCACTGTAAACAAGTTCATTACTAGAGAACGTATCACATTGCACTGAAATCCAGAAAAGAAGTTAATTTTTCTTTTTCAATCATACCTTACTCTACCTATCTTGAGTAAGTTATCACATATAAGAACCCATATTTCTTTCAGAAATTAAAGTAGATATACAAATGTTAATGTCCAAAATGTTTCTCCAGAGAAAGAAACTTACAGATAAGTTTATGTATAGAGAAAATACATCTACATCTTATTGTGCAAAAGTGTAAAAGTGATTTAAAATTAAAATGTGCTAAAAAGTTTCTCCAGCCTCCCCAACAACTTCCTCTCATTTGCCACTTTATTTATTTATTTATTTATTTTGCTTTGTAAACATTATCATGTTCTATTTCTTCTTCTGGTTCTAAATAATATGCTAATTTTGATATAACAGTTTCTTCCAGGGCAGTTTTTCAAATTATATTCCAGGGAGCAACTGTCATAGAATTAACAAAAGTGTCTGTTTAGAATGCAGATTTCAACTGGACTCCACTAAAGATCTACTGACTCCTAAGCTCAATGCAGAAACCTGCATTTTGATATGCTCCTCAAATAAGCCAGTTTTAAAGACTTTCGTACTATTTGTGAAGATTAACAGGTTATGTACATACTTTAAACTTCATAGATACTGTACTGTATGTATCACACATTGAAAAAGATGAGACTTTAGAGTTTCCAGGATCAGAATAAAGTACTTCCCACCAGAAATATAAAAGCGTATTACCTCATGCAGGACCACTGCGATTGTGATATACACTTAGATGTAAGGATGATGCTGTGAGGTGTTTTTCCACAAGAGGGATGAAGGTTGTGAATCACATTCTGTCCCCCTATAATTTTCCACTTGAAATGCCCATAGCTACGAAGAGGCTGGTTGGGATCAGAGATACAAACTGACTAAAATGGGCTCTGACCACAACTCTGGCTTTAATGAAGGCCCCCATCTTCTTAACCAAATGATCTGATCTGTCTTCTAAAACAGCAGTTTACTAAATGTTTGCCCAAAATCTAAAACTGCTGCTTACTCTCAAAGTGACTAAGTTACTTCCAGACAGTAGTGGAGTCCCTAACGAGTCCAACTCCTTATATAATTAAAATGCCATTATCTTTGGTTAAAATCGTTTTGGAGGAGTTAACTTCTGGCAATTAACTTCAAAAAGGTTATTAAGAGCCTATTAGTTACCATGGAGCCATTACATTACAAATAAAACCAAAAAGATTCCAGACACTTGCACAGATCTCAACATCTGTTCCAAATATATACTTTTCAAATCAAGAGTCGGAGTGTTTGAATACTTCTAGGAGACATAGCATGGCTTTAACCCCACACATTAATTTGTTAGTATATCTCAGCATGCTATTTGTTTTGGCAACTTGTGTTTTCAAAAACTAACAGAAGATGACTTGGAGGGGAACTTTTCCTTTTGTGTATAGTTTGGAACATCTGGTCTAAGAAAGCAAAGGCTTCTGGTTTCAGAAGAACAGACTGAAATATCCTGAGGAATTAACATAATTCTTAGCATTGGTCATACAGATAACCAGGAGAAAGGCTCTCGTCATTCCAGTGGCCTAAGCCTTAGAACCTTTAGATTTTAGAATTTAGAATCTTATATTGTAGCGGTTTAGTGGTTCCCATGAATAGGAAAATTCTATAAATCTTATACTCAAGCCTGCTGAAAATAAGCAGAGGGAGCTAGGGAAGAGAGGGTACCCTTTGGTACCCTTCTGTTTTCTTGTCATGTGTTGAGGCAGGGACAAAGTTTGAATGGGAAGAAACTGGGCAGAATTGAAAAGGGAAGTCTGGATCCAGAAGACGGGGCTGATTCTTCATCCCTTAACTAGGGTATTTGCAATTCCTGACTGCTGATTCAAGGGAAAAAACTGCAGAGTAGTTCTTCATTGCCCACTTCCTCTTCACTACTTTACTGCCATTCATGTTTACAAACTGGGACTGGGAATCCAAAGTCCTTCAACCCATGCAGACCTGCTCTTTTGCACTAAAAAATCTAAACTTCCCAACTCCAGAGGCCAATTAATATGTGGCAGGGTTGATTTCTTTATCTGATTGCAGCAATCTGCATTAAGCATGAATGAGGATGAATCCTCAGTGGAAGTTTTCATCTTAAAGTGAGAGCTGATGAACCTGACACTGTAGAAAGAGCATTTGATCTGGGATTCTCGGACCTTGGTCCTAGACTTAGCTTTGCCACATATTAGATGTTTTTTCTGTTTTTAAAATAAAAAATATCTCCTCAGTGCTACAATAACAGTGTTACTGTAAGGGTTAAATAAGATAATACAAGTGAAAGCTCCAGTGCACTTATAGTCTGGCACTTAACAGTAAATGTTAGATGAATGTCAACCTCTAATTAGTAGAAAGTGTATGGGGGTGGGAAGAAAAGGGAGGATAGCTTCTTGTGCAAATTCTCTTCTTCCTGCCTCCTTGAAATTCACTTCCTTATAGTCTAACCTCCAAGGATGTAATATATATTAAGTACTGGCAATGCAAGTAAATTATAATCTGAAAGCTCGCCTTCCCTTCCTCTTTCTGTAAGCATCTTGGTACCCTATGGAGTTCAGAAAAACAAAGAACCATGACCTGTGAATGAAGAGCATGAGTTACACGGTGAAGCACAAATATCTGAAATCTGGGATCATAAATCTAGATATTTGATCTTTAGAGTAGATATCTGTCCTGTCCAGCATCCTCTCCTATCTTCTTTCTTCTGTGGGGGTACTCTGTTCATGTGGCTTCGGTAGGCTGCCTTGGCCCACCTGTACCCAGGGACTTAGGAATGGACATGACTCAGCCTGGTCATTTACAGTATCCGTCTCCTGGGGATCGCGTATTTATTCAGAAACTCACATGTGATGCAAGCTGAACCAGAGTCCTCCCCATATTGTTTCTGTCACACCTATGGGCAAAAACACTTTTGTTTCCCTGGAAGGATGTGACTTTGAGGCTGCTGGCAGCCATCTTTCTAACTATGTGGCATGATCCTGAGAGACAAAGCCTGATGGCATCATTGGTTCACTGGCTGCAGCTGTGCCTTACCAGATCTACCCTTAAACTTCTTGGTTTGTGAACTAATATTCTCCTTTTCAACTGCAGCTATTGTGAATTGAGTAATTTTCACTTGGATTCAAGAGACTAACCCATAGAAAATTATAGCCACAACTAATGAATCTGCTTTAGCCAATGTCCAATGTCATACTTAGTAGTTAAATGTGTATAGTAGTTACAAGATAGTATTTTATCAACTAAGAATTAAACTTATCTAACTCACTGAGTCAATGAATATCCTCTAGAAACTTCATGGGAAATAGATCACGATGCCATCATCACCACTAGAGTTTGGTTTTGCTGGCAAAACCTCTCATGCCTTAAAACAAATAAAAGTCAATATGCAAAATTCACAACATTATTTTATTGGAATTTAGGGGGGAGGAAGTTATATAGTCAAGAAAATTTTCAGATTGAACACTAGCCAAATAAAACAAAACTGAAGTCCCTATTTCAGTCTCCACTGGCCTGGGTATCAAAGTCACACACCCCTCTCTTGGCATGCACATGTCTAGCTATCAGTTATGTGGCCTTTAACTCTCTGTGTCAGCGACCCCAGACATAAATTTTGAAAAACTTCTCCTTCCATCTCTATGGTTTTCCTCTTCCAGCTGAGAATGCTGCTGGCTACTGCAAAATGGTTCACCAACCATATGCTCTGGTCCATACGGCTTTCTTCTTAAACTCTGGGAAAACTCTCAAGGACAGAAGGGTGGCTAAGGGAACAAAGAATACAGTACATTGTTGCATTTGATGGAATTGCACCTGAAAAAGTCATTTTGATGAAAAAGGTATCATTATAGACTTGGCTTTTTCTCACTTGGCTAATCTTCAAGGTAAGAATTCCCATCAAGTCTTTGGCAGGATTTTAATGGCAGAAAACTCTTTATAAAGGTTAGAGAAAATTTATTTAGAAAGTTATGTTGTAACCAATTAATGGGAAATTCTGCAGAATTAACACAAAACTCATTTTTGGGATACTGGTGATGTTCTGTTTCTAGATCTTAATGCTGATTACATGGTGTGTTCACTTTGGGAAAATCTACTTAAGATTTATGTGTACTTTTTTTCTACATGAACATGGTAGTTCCATTAAACATTTAACTAAAAGGTAAAAAAACAAAACAACTAACTCTGTTAGGTTCATGTGCTCAATGGAGCAAGCATCACTGTACTAAATTTTATTTGAACATGTAAACATAAATCTACATCTTTTCTTATTTGTCATGGGTCTCTCAGGGATCCATTTATAGTAGACGGGTCTGTGTAATCCCTTTAGGTAACTTATTATATATCTTATTTTAGAATATTAATATAAATATATTGAGTTGTTCTTTAAAATATAATAGTGTGAGAAAATATTGGTAAACCAAGGTTATGCAATTATTTTATGTGACTCTATTATGTTCTTGACTATGTATAACAAAGTGAACACGTGTTTCCACAGCTATTTTCCTCATCAGCACCAATTTTTAACTTCATAGCCTAAGATAGTATTTATTTGGAGCAACAAATAGTATTGTGGATCTGTGGCCATTAAAAATGAGTCCAAACTCCTGAGGAATGAACGTGGAAAATCCTAGCAACAAGCCTCTAGGGATGGATCAGGTGAAAGTATGCCAGAAGACATACAGAGTCTCAGCTACTTCTGTGGTTTCTCAGAATCACCTGGGGACACTATTCCATTACACACATGCCCCTCGTCCCCACCCCCCATCTGATCACCGCCAATGCTGGGGGCGGGGTAGGGAGAAGGATCAGAACCAAGGGATTAGAGGAACTCTTGCTTGTTTGGAAATCAATAAATTATACCATACCTAAGGTAAAATATGGTCATCCTATGACTTCAGGCTGACAGGATACGCTACCACAAGAGTAGGCCATCCAGTGGCATCAGCAGCAGCCACTGCTGGATTCTAGACCTCCAGCCCCAGGACACGGATGACAGGTACAGGCCACAGGGCCAATGCCCAAATGACTTCTCAATTTTGAGTAAAAGATATTTGTGGATCCCATTGTCATAGTTCAACAAAATCAATAGGGAAGGGAAGTATAAAAGACACAGAAAATCATCCAAATGCCATAAAAGCATGGGAATGTCTATGTTCCTTGGCAAAATACTATGTAGCCAGTAAATAAGCTATAAACAAAGCCAGTGTAACAATAGGTTAATTGAAATAAAGTTAAAATTAAAAATGCAGTATTTAAATTTTCTATGTGTATTTTTCAATTGTATGTGATTATATGTTAAAACAATACTCATACATAGAGAAGGTATAAACATCTTAGGGAAAATAGCAAAACTGCCGTTGGGTGATGGGACTCTGGTTCCTTTTTGCTTCTTATTTCTCTGAATTTTCCAAATTTTATTTAAAATTATATTTTACTATTATGATGAACATTTAAAAAATATTTAAATAAAAGTTAAATTTAATGGCACTGGACCTCTCAGTATTCTACCTTTTTGGTTCAAAAGCTGCATCAGTAACAGTTCAAGATTGTTTCCCTAAGTGAAACCAAAACAAGCACTTTCAGGAACCAATATATAGCAGCATGGTGTCTTGCAGCAAGACAATTGGATGGTTTTTGCCTGTGTTGGGCTTAGGGCATGGAAATGATACCTTTTAAGAGATTCCTGGATTTTGCTGAGAGGGCTTCTTTAGGGGATTCCATGATGCTGAATAGCCAGTCAATGAACTACGATGAAAATGAAGAACTGTTATCAGTGAAGATAATTCCATGATTAGTAAGAAATGAGTTGATCTCTTGGGCCTGTGTCTAGGAGTATCAGTGCAGCAGTCCCTAGGCAATACCTGACTAGGCTGGGGAATGGCCATGAGACATGGACCAAACATAAGATATGGTAAAGTTGACCCAGCTTCCGTTTAGCCAGATGGCCTGACAAAATCAAACCTACTTCCCCTGCTGAATACCTTCAGAACCTGGTGTAGGTATTGAGAGTGAGGTAGCCAGGAGCCCAGAGAGCCTCCGGCTCAGAGAGGTTAAGAACCTTGCACAAGTCCACTTCCAGTGGAGGGCAGAGGGAAGACTTGAGCTCAGGTGCAGTTGGCTTCAAAGCCCCACACTCTCTTCTTTGCACCACACCACTTCCCAACTGGTTCCAGGCTCCTAGGCTGGTTAATAATGTAAGCCCCTGTATTTAAAACAAAATATGTTTCTGTAGATGAAGATAGTTTGTGCCCAAATGGATATGAAACAGGAAGCTGAAATGCAAAAGGAAAGGCATAAAATAATTTGCTAGGAAGAGCTAAGTATGTCAATTGCAAATAAATCCTGCAAAGGTAGAAACTCATGATACATATAAGTCTGATTGATCTCCCAGGGTACAGTCAAAATTGTTTTTGAATTAGACACAGGGTAATTTCATTGACTGAATGTTATCAATCTTGCCTTATTTACAAACACATACGTCGCCATAGGTACTAGGCATTTTAACTTAGACATAGAGGCTGGGTTGAAGAAAGAGTAAAAGAGGAAGAAAAAGAAAATATTCCTAATTCCCTGCTTTGGTTTTCTCATCTTTTATTTTCTCTTTCTTAATTCTGTTTTATAATATCCTAGTATTAAGTAAATAAATCAAGCACTAAAAATACATAATAGATGCAGGATGTCTACATTCTAGTCCAAAGTGAACATGGGGTCCCAGTCCAGAAATAACATTAGAGGATACCACATTTGGATTTATTTTTCTTAAAGCGTAACATCAAACTCAAGATTTGGGGCAGCAATACTAATGCTTACCAGGCTTAAGAAAACAAAGGCATTTTAACTGGGACCCACTGTGGGTCCACAGTTCAGAAATGTTTATAAAGATCAATGTTTGGATTTCAGGAATAAGCCACAAAAAGTTATTTTTAAGCTTTCAAACTCATAAAAAGTCAGTTTTTATTAAATGAGATTCAAAAAAGAATCTTCCAATTGACTGCATTAAAGACAGGTCCAAGTCTCGTAATGAGAAGTGCAAGAAGCACAGTTTTTTCATATGCTTCACATGCCAGCTAAGAGTCGGGGAACCTCGAAGTTAGAATCTAAAGGTGCTAAGGTGTAAATTAGAATCTACAGTTTTGATTTTCCTGAAGGTAGTGGTGATGATATTAGGCTTTTATTTTTGAATCTCCCACACATCTTGCACAGGCCAGGAAAGTGATGGGCACCTGGAAAAGTCTGTGGGATGGAAAGAACTGTGGGGCACCTTAAATATGGTACAGGAAGACGGGTTCTGCAGATTCCCGTTTCCCCTCAGAAGATTTCCCTGACCCACTACCAGGAACTGTTGATCATCCCCCCCAACCCCCCCTTGCTCAGTGCCACTGTATCCTACTTATCACACCATCTTGCAATCTTGAACTTGTCTTTCTACCTCTCCCCATTCTGAGATACTCAGCTCTGAGACTTATTCATCTTTTATTCCCCAGGATCAAGAACACAGATCACCTTCAATAAATGCATGCAAGTATGAGCGTTTCTCCCCACCCCACCCCTAACTGTAAGGAAATTGTTGCTGTAGTTGTCATCATTGTTTTTAATCAGAGCCTGGGCTAACCTCAATCTCTGAGACCTACATCTGCCTGAGATATGGACTTTGTATGACATATGCCTGTGCTGTGATTCAAATTTCACTTAAATCCCCCATCAATTCTACAGCAGGGAATGCTGAAGAGGAAACAGCTGTCTACCCTAATAAGCAGGTGGCTGCCAACCTTACCTTCTGAGTCTGTTCCTTCCATGGCTCTTTTTGTAGCAGAAGAGGCATGCTACTGGGAAGGAGAGTGAGAGCCTCCTGCAGCGTGACCCTGTGCATTGGACTCCTGCCAAGGAAGCTTGATGCTGGTCCAGCCAAGCCATTTTCTTGATGCCATGGCAACCAGCTGGCACTAAGGCCAAGGAGGAGAGGGGCATCGTGGTCTGCCCATGCAACCACTGCTGTTGCAAATATCAGCAACAAGAAGTCCAGAGCCTAAAATGGAAATAGAAACAATGTTAAGTCACATCATAACAATTCAAGAAACATGTTCACAGAAACAGTCCTCATCAGGATAAAATGTTACCTTCCCCTTCATTCAACTCTTCCTTCTTCCTATCTCTACCCCAGGAAAGGAACTGGACCAAACAGCTAACTCTATTTTCAAGCTTAATAAAGAGATATATTAGGGCTTTGGAAGGTCTTCAGGGGTCCCCTTTTGTAAAGACAGAATGCCCAACAGTTTCATTATTTCTCTAACATTTCAGGAGAAGTATAATTTATTCAATTCCTGATCACACTGAGATCCAAGCACTCCTCTGTTCTGGTGTTTGCAAAGAGATTAAGAAATTAAGAGTGACATGGAGAAAGATATTTAGATTTAGTGTGATGTGGCCAAAACTGATTTTTAAAAATATGTATAATCTGATACCATTTTTGAGCAAAAAAAGATAGATTCTTCTCATATTTATTTATCTGTCTAGAATCCATCCATTTAGATTTTAGACTAATCTAGAAACATACAAAAATGTTGGTAACAGGGGTCACCTCTGAGTTGTTAGACGACTGATTTAAATGATACTACTTTCTGTTTATCTGTATTTACCAAGTTTTTAAAGATGAGTTTTGTAAGAAAACAGAGAAAATTAACAAAAACTTACATCAGAAGAGTACAGAATATACTATTTCAAAAAGAAAGTTTAAAATGCACCCTTCAATTAGTGAGATTATAATTCCTAATCTCACTAATTAAAATTTCAAAAAGACATACAACTCTTAAGGAAAGCTGGGTAGAATTTCAAACAATGCCCCACGTTATACAAATTGTACTCAGACAGTAATCAGGATATCCATGAAACATGCCTATAAAAAAATTCTATTAATTGCACAGTGGCCAGCTAAGTCAAGAAAATGAGGAAGTGTGGGGAAGAAGCAGTCTTCATTTTTATTGATCTTTTTCTTTTTTTTATGCTACCCAATACCAGTGGCTCTTAACTTTTTGGGGTCAAAGGTCATTTTGTAGGTGTGACAAAAACTTGGCTCCCAATACATACACACATTCAAGAAAGTACTGGCGCACATAAAGAATATTTGTATAACTTTAGGAACTTCTGCAAATTGGAGTTTGAAGATGTGCTCTGGGCCAGGGCAGAGGTCAGAGCCCTGTACTCCCATGTACTTTGTGGGTCAAGCCCAAGTGCACAGGAACCCAGGTTTCCTCTCCAGCTATTGTCCTTTGGGTTCTGTCTGTCAGGGAACCTGGTCCATTGAAAACATTTTTCAAAGGGCATCTTTCCAAGAGCATGGTAAGAACATCCACTTCCTTCTGGCATCAGAGAATTATCACCACTGTATCTCAAAAATAAAAGGGAGGAGGGAAAGAACAGCTGCAAGCAACAGTATAGTCCTCTTTTGGGAGGGTAAATAAAAGTTCTCTCTTTTAAGGGAGCTACAAATTACTCCTATAGACTGTACCTCATCAAGAGCCACATTCTGAACAGATGTTGATTGGTAAGCAACATTTCTTATATAACCCATCAGTTCCAAGAGCCACTCCATTCTCTTCAACACGCCTGAAATGAAAAGGACAATTTGTTACCAGAACCATTACTTTCCTTTGAAATGTAAAACAGACCAGCAAGAACCATCATAATTAAAGTAGAACACCTGGTGAGGATTCCATCAAGAAGTCCAAGTCCTCTTGCAATACCTGAGACTCCGATTGCATGTGAGAGTTCCTTGACACTATTAACACCAGATGACTGTATTCTAGTCTTTATTTTTAAAAGCTAATTTATTCTTCAAACCTAACAAACCACTAGTAATAAAATGCACTTATTAGATAGAGTTTCTCTCTCAGCATTAAACATGCTGGGAGAAATCTGGCATGCTGACTAGCCAGTAATGTTGAATCTTGGGTTATTAGTTGTTTTTATAGTCCTCTTTCGCAGTAAGTATTCCAAGTTTATGCCAAAATCACAGAGAAAACCTATCCCAAAGACATAAAAAGAAAAAGAAAACCCAGCCATTAAAAGGAACTGGAAAACAAAAATCAGCATAAATATTGACATTTTCGTTTTTCTAATTTTTAAAAATGAGGATTCTCAGCACAGTAAAGACTACTTGGGAAGGTTTCCAAAAATTTAGTAAATAAGAAAGACAATGGGAACTACATTTGAGGGCCGACTAGTTAGAACCAGGAGCAATATCAAATTTATTTTAGTGTACTGCATATGTCTGCTCATGTTTAATTGGGAACACCTACTAGATTTCTTCCTGATAAATACACTTTTGGTTTAGAGTAAGAAATCCAGTTTCTCATCACAGGTTCATTTTTCAATGGCCAGGCACCCATGCAGTCATGAAACAACTGTCTCAATTACCAAAGAGGAGGATGACTCAAAATTTCTTATACAGTCTTGCAAAAATATTATAATCATGTTTGTCAGTTCTTCCCTCAAAAGCTTAAAGATACAAGAAGTGGAGAAAATGGGGCACAGAAACATAAGCAACTTGTCTAGGGTCACAAGGACTTCCCAGCCGCATCTGATCCCAGACGGCACTCAGAACCTGAATGTGGATTTGAGAAATTATAAGCATATGATGAAAGACATGGACAGAGAAATGGAGTTTCCTTTCCAGGTAATTATTCCAGTGCAATGTTGAAAATGGTCTAAAAATTGCCCTATGTGATTCATTAGCAGAGCTTGAAGTTTAGCAATTCTAGCTTGAGGATATAGGTAGGGTGGCCAGATTTTATTCTTCTCACCCCTGAGAAGTTCTTCTGTAGAATAACTATTTACTGTTCTCATTGCTGTTTTTAAAATCTGTTTGTCATTGCTAAAAGAAACTGAAGAAGACTTAAATAAATGGAAGGAAATTCCGTGTTCATGGATTGGAAGATTAAATATCGTTAAGATGTCAATTCTACCCAAACTGATTTACAGAGTCAATGCAATCCCTATAAAAATCCTAAAAGCCTTTTTTGCAGAAATTGAAAAGCCAATAATCGAATTTATTTGGAAGGGTAAGGGGCCCCAAATAACAAAAAATGTCTTAAAAAAGAAGAATGAAATTGGAGGACTCTCACTTCCTGACTTTAAAGCATATTACTTAGCTACAGTGGTAAAAACAGTGTGGTACTGGCATAAGGACAGACAGATTGACCAATGGAACCAAATCGAGAATTCAGAAAACGACCCTCACATCTTCACTCAAGTGATTTTTGATAAGGCTGTTAAGCCCACCCAGCTGGACCAGAACAGTCTATTCAACAAATGGTGCTGGTGAGAACTGGATAGCCATATCCAAAAGAAAGAAAGAAAGAAGACCCCTATCTCACACCTTATACAAAAATGAACTCAAAATGGATCAAGGACTTAAATATGAAAACAATAACTATAAAACTCCTAGAAGAAAATGTAGAAAAACATCTTCAAGATCTTGTGGTAGGCAGTAGTTTCTTAAACCTTATGCCCAAAGCACAAGCAACAAAAGAAAAAATAGATAAATGGGACTTCCTCAAAATTCAACATTTTTGCACTGCAAAGGACTTTATCAAAAGGGTGAAAAGGCAGCCAACTCAATGGAAGAAAATATTTGGCAATCACATGTCTGATAAGGGTTTAATATCCATGACATATAAGGAGATCATAGAACTCAACAATAAAAAGACAAAGTATCTGATTTAAAAATGGGCAAAAGACTTGAAAAGGCAATTGTCCAAAGAAGAAATACAAAGGGCGAAGAAATACATGAAAAAATGTTCAACATCATTAGTGATTAGGGAAATGCAAATCAACACTACAATGAGATATCATTTCACAACTATTTGAATGGCCCCTACTAAAAAGTCAGAAAACTGTAAATGTTGGAGAGGATGTGGAGAGATAGGAATGCTTATTCACTGTTGGTGGGAATATAGAATGGCACAGCCACCGTGGAGGACTGTTTGGCAGTTCCTAAGGAAGTTGAATATAGACTTGCCATTGGCCCTGGCAATACCATTGCTAGGTATATACCTGAAGAACTGAGAGCAGGGACACAAATAGATATTCGCACAACGATGTTCACAGCAGTGTTATTCACGATTGCCAAAAGTTGGAAACAACCCAGCTGTCCATCAACTGATGAATGGGTAAACAAATTGTGGCGTATACACACAATGGAATATTATGCAGTAGTAAGAAATGAAGTCATGAAACATATGACAACTGGATGAACATGAACCTGGAGGACACTATGTTGAGAGAAGCAAGCCAGACACAAAAGGACAAATACTGTATGATTGCCTATTATGAACTAAACATATTATGTGAAATATAAATATATTATGTAAAATATGAATATGGGTAGAATTGTATATATAAGACCATTTTTCTTGGAAGCTGAAAAAATGTAAGTTAATAGTACAAAATGTTAATATCAGACAAAAAAAAACCACATTATACTAATGAAGGAGACCAGACACAGAATACTAAATATTGTATGATTCCATTTATATAAAATATAAATATAAATCAATTTATAAAGATGAAAGTAGATTAGTGGTTATGTAGGTCTGAGGAAGGAATGCTAAGGGGCATGGAGACTTTCTTTTTGGAAAGAAAGGAAATTATTCTAAAATTTTTGACATGATGAATGTACAACATTTTGATTATACTAAAAGCCCTTGATTATACACTTTGGATAGAATAGCCAGAAACAGCAGCCATGTACAGTGGGGGAAGCATAAAGAGATTGAGAGGTGAGGAATTTTCTTGTTTGCCTGTCTGCTTTTTGTTTATTATTATTATTATTGAAATAATGAAAATGCTCTAATAATGACTGAAGTGATGAATGCACTACTATGTGATTATAGCAAATACCACTGAGTGTACACTTTGGATGAATTGTATGCTTTATTAATACGTATCAATAAAATTGGTATTTAAAAAAAAACGTGTTTGTTAAATGACCACCCACAAGCTATTTTCATGAAAACATCAGGCAGAATCAAGCCTCATCATATCTGTCTGGGAAACTAAGTTAAATGGGCAGAAGCAACCTGATAAACTTGCTTATATCCTTGAGGGTCTGGTGGGTCAAATACAATATAAAAACCCTGAAAGGAATCCATTCCCATCTTCAAAAAAGTAGGTGTTGTGAGTTGTAAGGGCTCATTTCCATCCAGGGTGTGCCTTACCCAGGGTAAGAAGGTATAGACTGTGTCTACCCCAGTAATAAGCAGGATTTGTCCAAGAAACATTAAAATAGTTTTTAGGTTGAGAAAACAATTACAGCTTAAAAGAGGGGGCAGGCAGATCACCTGCTGTTCCTGAGCTCGTGCCAGGCGGCCTCACCTGTGTTGGCATGGCTCACAATCCGGGCCTGGTATAGGCTGTGCAGCATCATCCAGGCCAGTGTCTCTTTCTCACGGTGCTGCACAGCAACACTGAGCACATCCATCAAGCTCATCAGGGGGAACCGTCCTTGAGACACTAAGCACAGTTTGACAAAGGCAGCCTTTTCTATGTTGTTCTGCAAAAAGACACATTGTTCAGTTACTATTAAATTAACTGAAGTTGTTACAGAACCCTCAAAGTAGGGCAAAAACAGAAAGGGTGTGTTTGAAGTTGATTACTATTCCAAATGCTGAAACTGTTCATTTGCTGCAGCATGTGACCTATCCCAGCCTGTGTTCTGTATTAATATGACCATACAGAAACGATTGTAGTATCACCTCCTCTTTTTTCATAAAAACCATAAATGTGTAGAGGTATTAGTCAATGAAGATATTTAGTAAGTACACACAAAAAACAATAGCAATGATAACTAACGAATACAGTACTTATCATATGCCAGGCACCATTCTAAGCACTTAGCACGTATTAATTCAGCAGTTCTCAAATCGTGGTATGGTAAACAGACCCGTGGTAGACTCCAAAACCCTTCTAGAGGGACTGTGAGGCCAAAACTGTTTTTATAGTAATATCAAGACATTCGTAGACTTTTTCACTGTGTTGACACTTGCACTGATGGTGCAAAAACCAAAGGTGGGTAAAACTACCAGAACTTTAGCATGGCAGTAGCACCAAACTGTACTAGTATTTGTTGTATTCCCCATTGTCACTTGTAGTATTAAAAAAAAGGCAATTTCTTTTAAAATGTTCTTGTTAAAACAATGAAAACTATTAATTTCATTAAGCCTTGACCCTCGAGTACACATATTTTTGCTATTCTGTGTGACAAAATGGGAAGGATGTATGTGTGTGGCTCTTCTGCTGTATACCCAAGTATATTGGTTGTCTCGTGAAAAAAAAAAAAAACACTTGTAAGATTGTGTTGTGAGCTGAAATAGCCACTCTTCTTTATGGAACACCATTTACCTGAAAGAATGACTGACAGACAAACCATGGCTATTTAAACTGGGTATTTAAAAAACTATTTCTTTAAAATTGAAGGATGGAGAGCGAATGCAGCTCAAGTGGTTGAGTGCCTGTTTCCCACATATAAGGAGCCGGGTTTGATCTCTGGTACCTCCTAAAAACAAAAACAAACAATAAACAAACATATGGAAAAACCAACTCAGGAGAGCCAATGTGGCTCGGTGGTTGAGCGCTGGTTTCCCACATACAAGATCCTGGGTTCAATCCCCAGACCCAGTACCTA